>ML433258.1:293993-320544 GCA_005239525.1 Nicotiana knightiana
TTCATGTTGTTTCATTTGATTTTTTTTTTTTTTTTTTTGTCGTGAACAAAATAATTTTATTGCGGTGGAATTTCCCTAGAGTTAGCTTTATTGTTTTAAAATAATGTCCCGGAATGTGAATCTTAGCTAAACCCTCACTATAGCAATTTTTTCCATAAAATGTTCTTACGTCTGTATAATTGAATTAAGTTTTTCCTGTCTTTTCTTTACAACTTAATAAAATACTTTTGGTATATTTGTTTACCCTTAAAATCGGATAACAATTGAACTTATAATGTGGTTTTAAAGACACATGATTTCACCTAATATCAATTGATAAATGTGATGATTAATAACAGAAATTGACAATAAAGTAAAGCAAACCAGTGTTGAAATGCAATTCAGCCCTCGAGCTATTGTGCCCTCGAACTGATTGATACTATAGTAATGAAGTATAACGCGAACTGATGAACAAGAGAGTATAAACGAAAGAGAGTGTTATATTGCCTTGATATGCGAGAATAATGTGTCTTACAAATGATTAGAACCCCCTTTATATAGTAGAGGAATTCTACTTATGGTACAATTCTAATAACAGAAAAAAATCTCATGATTAGCTAAATAACCATTCTTGATTTGATCTTTTCCGAGATTTTCGCCATGATCTTCGACAAGCCACGGATATCTCGCCTTTCTGTTATTATGTTATCTTCAGTCTTGCTCGATGTCTACCCTATTTGGTTTCGATCCTTGCCGGTCTCGATCTCGGCCAGTACCTCGAATCTCGAACTTGATACCTTGTCCTCATGCCTCGGTCTGATCTATTACGGGGTCGATCTTTGATTCATCCCCCTGGTCTCGGTTAATTAGTAAAATCGAGGGGGGGATCGATTTCAACCGTATATAGATAGTCCCCTCATTTTTTGGAGTGTAATGACAACGAATTGAGCCTTCGATTTTTACCTCGACCTGTCATGACATCATCTCCGTGACGTAAGCGACAGAAGTGACCGAAACGTCTCGTCAGTACTGTTCCCCAGGTTATTAATGTGTGTCAATTGATGGTTGGCCACTAACAACTTTGAACCATCGCCGTGAAATCCATAAATAGGCCTCTTTTCAACTCTTTCAAACTTTACTTTCAACTTCTTCTGCTCTAACATTCAAAGCTCTTTGCATTTTTCGAGTTCTTCATCTGCAAATTTTCAAGTCTCACAGTTAACATTTTATTAAAACACCAAATCTCATCATCTTCATCTTTCTTTAAGCTAAAAACCTAATGGCGAAAACGTCAAAGACCGTGCCACAAAAGGAAATCGCTTTATCATCTCAATCGGCCAACAGGAAAACACCGGTGGAATCACGCCTTGAGAAATGTATTCTTGGGGGTGCGTTGTTAGCTCCGATTTCAAGATCGAGAAAACTTCATCGGTCCCCGATCGTTGCGAGCCGGTATCGAGATACATATGCTCGATACCTAAAATTTTTCTCGAAAAAGTGAAGAAGGACTGCAACTGGCAGGACAAAGAGGTCGTGATACCGGCCCCTGAGGAAGATATTACCACCCACGTGGAAGGGTTCTTGAGTGTTTACACTTACCCTTTCACGTTGGGTCCCCTCGACCCGATCACCGTGGACTTCTGCAAAAAGTACCAGGTGACCTTCGATCAGATTCATCCCTCCTTCTAGAGGATCGTCATATTGCTCTAATTTTTCTCGAGTAAAGTCGACAGGCCCCCCTTCACCCTCGAACATATCATCAGGTTATACAGCCTCCGGCTTTACCGAGGTGGGTTAATAAAGCTCCAGCATCGAGCCACCAAAGTTTTCATCTCCAGTATAGACGAGGACAAGGATCGAGGCTGGATGGGTCGATTCGTCAGGGTGAAGAACTCGAACCTAATTCCGACCGAGAAGATGTCATTCCCCGAGAGGTGGAATATGAAACGTAAGTACGATCTCATTATTAATTTCTGTTTGTTACTTTGCTTATCCGTTTTCTCTTATCGATGTTCTTCTTTGATGTAGCCACTGTTTGGATGCCCGGTGCCATCCCTAACCTTGAGAGCGGGTCAGGGACCTAGTTTCAACCTCGACGTATGCTGGACGCACATGGTGCGACTTATCGAAAGACCGATGGGAAGCCAAAAATAATGGTAAGCCTTTTCATGTATTTGATGATTTTGTTAAAACGTTCTTCCCATACTTACTCAATTTCTTTTCATGCAGGCATTGGCAAAGATGCAGTCATGAGGCTCCCATCTGGTGAGGAAGAGACTTCAACCCCAGTCCCGAAGCCGGTAAAGGAGAAGAAGAGAAAGAGGACCTCGACCTTTGAGGATCCAAAGCCCAAAAAGAATATTATTCCTCTGATCATGGAGTCAGTTCCACGCCTAAAGGAGAAAGGTGAAGAAGAAAAAGAAGAAGAAGAAGAAGAGGAAGAAGACAATTCTGGGCTAGTGGCCCGAGTGAAAATGAACTCCGAGGCTCAAAAGGTCGCTGAGTCGGTGAGGGCTGAAAAGATTCCTCCTCAAGATAAGGGGGTCTCGAAAAGAGATTTAGGCAAAGTCCCCGAGTTGTCAAAGGTTGAAGATATCTCCCACCTAAGTGACCAAACGGCGGGTATGACTATAAAGGATGGTCTCGAGGCTCCTCGAGATGAATAGAATGCCCTGAGTGACCCACTTGGGGAAATAGAAATTGGAGGCTCCTCACCGCTTTCTTTATTTTCTGAGGGGATAATTCAAGAGGCTCGGGCCTTGAAGACCCCTTCCATAGAGGGAGCCCATGGAGGGGAGGACCCTTTCTGTGGTTACTTTACTGGGGTCGAAGACACTACCGACTTGAGTGACTTGGAAATTTCGAGGAAGGATTCGGGCGAAGCATCGAGTCTCTTCAATGAGGCACAATAAGTTCTGAATCGGGTATGCCCTAACTCCCTTTGTTGATATCACACTTGTGTTAATTTTGTCTTTTCCTGTCTAATTTCTTTTTTTCTATCTGTATAGGCCTCGGTACTTCATCAAGAGGCATTTTCCAAGTCCCGAGCAGAACTGAGCTGATGCGAGACCGATCTTCAAGGGTTTATTGAGGAGAAGAATGCCCTTAAACTTCTTAGTGGGCAAAAAGAAGAAGAAATCAAAGACTTCGTATTGAGGAGAAGAATGCCCTAAGGACTTCGTGTTGAAGGATCCATCGACGTCCTTGATCGAACACATGCAATTGGTTAATTTAAAACATAAATGAAAATAGAGAAGGTCGTACCTTAGCAGTAATATCGTTTGATAAGTGATATGTTCCAATTGTTTGGTAGTTGCTCGTCGTTCGTCGTGCCAAGCTTGTAGGATCCTTTTCTAATGATGTCGAGGACCTAATATGGTCCCTCCCAGTCTGGTCCATGTTTTCCTTTGTTTGGGTTTCGAGTGTTGAGGGTGAATTTTCTCAGAACTAAGCCCCCAATTTTAAAGTGTTGAACATTGACTCTTCGATTTTAATACCTTTTGATCCGCTATTTCTGTGTGTCTATTCAAACGACGGCGGATTCCCGTCTTTCATCTAGCAATTCGAGGCTTGTATTCATAGCCTTGATTTGACACTTCTGTTGCATACCGACACCTGAGGCTAAGTTCCCCAACTTCGACCAGGATCAGAGCTTTGTCACCATAGACTAAAGAGAACGGCTTTGCCCCCGTACTGGATTTCGACGTCATGCGGTATGCCCAAAGAACATCGTGCAGTATCTCTCTCCATTTTCCTTTAGCTTCAGTCAATCTTTTCTTTATATTTTGAATGATGTTCTTGTTTGTTGATTCGGCTTGTCCGTTTCCACTAGGATAACATGGTGTCGATAGAATCCTTTTAATCTTGTGATCCTTAAGAAATTTGGTCACTTTGTTGCCGATGAATTGCTCCATTGTCGCATACAATCTTGGCAGGCATCACGAATCGATATATAATGTGGTCCCAAATGAATCCTATGAATTCCTTTTCTCCAACTTTCTCGAAAGCGTGTGTTTCAACCCATTTAGGAAAATAGTCAATCATAAATAAAATAAACTGGGCTTTACCTAGGGCCGCCGATGTCCATTCCCCATTTCATGAATGACCATGGGGAAAGGATCGAGTGGAGTTGTTCCCTGGCTGGTGAATCATCGGTGCATACCTTTGACATTTATCGCACTTTCGAACGAACTCTTTGGTATCCTTTTCCATATCGGCCCAATAGTACCCTACTCTGATAAATTTGTGAACCAATGACTCGGCATAAGAATGATTTCCACAAGTGCCTTCGTGAATTTCTCGTAGGATGTATTCGGTGTCTCCTGGCCCCAAACATATCGCCAATGGCCATCGAACATTATCTTAAATAGTTTTCCATCCTCGACCAATGTGAACCGTGTTGTCTTTGTGTGTAGAGTCCTCGAGTCCTTAGGATCCGATGAAAGCTTCCCGTTCTTTAGGTATTCGATATACTTATTCCTTCAATACCAGGTTAGGCTTGTAGAGTTTATTTTGGCGTGGCCCTCTTTGATTACAGACCCTGAAAGTTGTACGACAGTCCCCGAGCTAAGTTCGTCATCTTTGACCGATGCCCCAAGTTTGCAAGGGCATCGGCTTCGCTGCTTTATTCCCGAAGTACGTGTTGTAGGGTCCATTCCTTAAATCGATGTAGAGCCACTTGTAGTTTGTCCAAGTACCTCTGTATTCGGTCTTCTCGAACCTCGAAAGTTCTGTTGACTTGGTTTACTACTAGTAGGGAATCACATTTGCCCTCGATGACCTCTGCTCCCAAACTCTTAGCCAACTCGAGACCTGCAATCATGGCCTCATACTCGGCCTCATTGTTAGTTATTTGTATTACCTGTGAGAGGCTTCAAAATGATGCCTAGCCCGGACCGCTTCACATTCAAAGCGACGTCTGTGAAGAGGTTCCACACACCCGATGATATACTCGATTTTAATAATAGTTCCTTTTCAACCTTGGGTACTAGGGGTGGCGTGAAGTCGGCCACAAAGTCTGCCAAGATTTTAGACTTGATGGTCGTTCGGGGTTGATACTCGATATCGTACCCACTGATATCGACGACCCATTTTACCAATTGACGACAGAGTTCTGGTTTGTGCAAAATATTGCGAAGAGGATAGGTAGTCACAACACAAATCGGGTGACACTGAAAATATAGTTTTAATTTCCTAGAGGTGCTTATTAAAGCAAGCACTAATTTTTCTAAGTGTGGGTATCGGGTTTCGGCCTCACCTAAGGTTCAACTAACATAATAAATAGGGAATTGCGTACCTTGCTCTTCTCGAACTAGGACCCCAATTACCGCTATCTCTGAGACCGCTAAGTATAAGTAGAGTTGCTCGTCCGCTTTCGGGGTGTGAAGTAGTGGTGGGCTCAAAATATATCGTTTTAGTTCTTCCAAAGCTTGTTGTCATTCCGAGGTCAGTGAAAAATTTCTCTTCTTCTTAAGCGGTGAGATAAATCGGTGGCTTCTATCCGAGGACCTCGAAATGAATCGACCTAGGGTGGATATGCGCCATGTTAACCTTTGTACAACCTTGACATTATCCACGACCGTGATATCTTCGATGGCCTTGATTTTATCGGGGTTGATCTCGATCCCTAGATTCGATACCATGAAGCCGAGGAACTTGCCGGAGTCGACCCCGGATGTGCACTTTTCCGGGTTGAGCTTCATGTTGTACTTTCTTAGTATGTCAAAGGTCTCCTGCAAATGTTTCAAATGGTCCTCTGCTCGCAGAGACTTAATGATATGCTCAAATTACACCTTAAAATAGTGTAAAGAGATCAATGTCAAATATAGTAACCCAACAAGGTTGGGGTCGAATCCCACAGAGAACAATATGGAGGCGATTAGGAATGTAAGAGAATTATCACTTATCGCGCAATGCCAAACAAATAGATTTTGGTTTTGAAATTTTTTATAACTGAATGCGGAAATATAAACTAACCTAGAAAGCAAGTAAAATGATCAATGGAAACAAGAATGAATACATCGGGTATTACACTCAAGTAACGATCCAATGTATTTCACAATTTTACATATATGAGCGAGTTTATGTTAATTAGCCACAGATAATAATTCTTAATTAGCTTTTTCTAAAGACTAATAAAACTTCCTAATTGAATTATTCCTAACCCAATTAAGAGATTTAGCACACCCGGATATGGCTACAACTAGTTCAATCATATCCCTAGGGAGAATCTATAAAATGAGGGTTAAAGCCTCAAGCTCTTGTTAATTAATCTTTCCCAACCCCAAATTATCTTTTCCAAAATTAATTCGGAGTTAATGTGCGAGTCCTAGGGTTAGCTAATCCCTTTAGAAATATTAAAGAACAAGAATAATTAAAGTAATAATAACTCACTTCATAAATATATGAAAATCATTCAATACATAAGCACAACAAGGTATTTAATCCACACTTTAAATATGAATATTTTCATAAATAAGATTCAAGTGTTGGAAATAAATACTACACACTTAAATATTCAATACAAATCAAGGAAATGAAGAAACACACATAAATGGGTAAGAAATCCTTAACCACAAGGTTGAAATCTTCAAATCCCAAGTGTGTGTGCAAACCCTAGCTTCAAGACTTGTTCTTCTTTAGTCTCCAAGACTCAAAACCATGTCCAAAGATATGCAAAAAGATCTGCTAGGTCGAGTATATGTGAGTTGGGAATAAGAAAATGTGATTTTACAATTCTACCCAGTCCTGATGCCCGTTGACCGCACCTGCAAAATATTTCTCACAGGTGCGGCTCCCCAGAAGCGGACTCACCATCGCAGGTGCGAGTCTGGGTATCTTGAGCAATCTCTGCAGATGCGGACGAAAGGTCGCACATGCGGTTCTGCAGGTGCGTGAATTACTTCGCAGGTGCGACTGTTGTATAGTTTAGCTCTTCTTCGCAGGTGCATTCCATACTCCGCAGGTGCGAGTTCGCACCAGCGGCTCAAAGTCCGCAGGTACGGATTCACTGGAGGTTTTGTGCATTTTTCACCATTTTGTGCTCAATTCCACTCCAATTCAACACCAACCACTTCATGGCACCATTTCCCTGAAATTCGAGCAATACACACTATAAACGACCTCATGTTATCATTGAGGGATGCAAAATCTAACGAAAAGAGGCTAAAACGAGTGATAAAATCACCACTCTTCAACACCCCCAACTTAAAGCTTTTGCTTTTCCTCAAGCCAATCAAAACCAATAACTCAATGAGATTCTACAATTTCAAGCACAAGTTGCATTGCTAGCATTTACAAATCACATTCTCCAACTAAGCATTATACTTATGGATTTGGTTGGTACTAATAATTAGTCTCAAGTATGCATCTTACCCGAATAACTCCCTCATTTAAAAACAACTTCCAGAAGTGCAAGGGAGTTTCAAAAAAATCAAGTGACAAGATAAGCCTTAAGGAGTGACTCAAAAGCACTGTTCTACTACATATGCTCAACTCATTCATTTCCGGATATATCAATTTCACCAATCCATCCTAATTCATGTTCCCTCACAAGAAAGAAAGTCTCAAAATTACCATATTTACAAGAACAACACAAGGGACAAATTCACAAAGACACTCACTCTAACAAAGAATTTTTAGTGTTACAACATATCATGCCATAGGCCTGCCCTTATTTTAATTCATCGCCTTTTCAAGAACATTCGGTTGGAGATCCTATAAGGACTTTTTAAGCTTGTAATGTAGGCTTAGGGAAGGGTTGGATAAATATTTGGGTACAAGTGACTACACCCTCCTTGAACGCTACTCACATTTTCTTTCTTGTTGCCCTTTGTTTCTTTTCAAACCACATAGCCCTCATTGGCTCCTAGTTACCAACATCGAACCATTTTAATGACCTCTCTAATTTTCTTCAAGGCTCCATATTTATATATATACAAATATTTCTTTTTCTTTTCTTTTCTTTTTCTCTTTTTATTTTATTTTTTTCTTTTGGAGCTTGAATAATTTCATGTGAACACTTTGAGGTATAGGTTCCTACACTCAATATACAACCTTACTAATTTCCAACTTGATACCACACCCCCAACTTAGGCTTTTAGCCTCATTCTCAATGTTCAAGGAGGGACGGGTTCAAAAGAGGGACTTATTTTACAAAATGGGAAAGGTTTGTAATGAGTTGACAAAAGAAAAGATTAAAGACTCAAATAGGGTAACTAGTGATAATATTTATGCAATGGTAAGCTTGAAAGGCAGAAGAGCTTTTTCAAATAACACAAAGAATGCCTAAGGTCATTTCTCCAACCAACCGTAATTATCATTAGCATCGAAAGAATAACCGGGCAAGTTCTAGATGATGAAGCAAACACAAGAATTATTTACACAAACTGTAACACACATGGCACATGAACTAGTCAAGACGGATCAAGTTCACTTCTTAATAAGAGCATCTAGAGCAATATCATGCAAACTAGTGGGCAAAGAGTCACTAAAAGAGCCAAAAATTAATCTCAAAGATTATTCTTCACCATGCAACTTACTTGTTTTAATTCAAAACCAAAATTTGGAGGGTAACTCTTGATTCACATTTCACATACAAGAGACTAATTTCTTTAGTACCAAATAATCCAAAAGTCTCATCCTAGCAAAACAAGACTAATTCCCTTAAGAAAGTTGTCATACCATCTATCATAGGGAAAAGTCACCCGGTTCACTTCAAAAATGTTCCTTGGGAAAGAACCGTAGCATGAAGAAAACCCAAGGAAGTATTATTAAGGAGATAAAAATTGAAGAACAAAGCTACTAATAAAAACTAAGAACTAAAATAGTAACTACTAAAGAAAATAAATGATACAAGAAAAATAAAAATAAACTAATCACACCAAGCTTAGCAAAAACCATTGACATGATCCACAATAAGCCCAGCAAGGGCACATAAACAATGTCATAAATAAATACAATGTGCAAAGCCACCCCCAACTAGAAACACTGCAGTGTCCCCACTGCACAATATCAAAATAAAGAGCATAGTTTGAGGGTCTCCCTGAGGTTTGCATCAGACTAGCAGACTGCAGGAGAAGAGGCTGGTCAATGCTGCTGAGAACTCTCATCATCATCATCCTCCGCATCAACATTATCACAATCGGTCATGAACGAGTAGTCCTCGCTGTCATCAGCATCCGTAATTGGCAGCTTCTTGCTCGGCTTCCTCCACATGAAGATCGCCTTGACTCCTCTCCACACTTTGACCAGGAGCTTACCTTTCTTTTTATTTTTCTCCGTTTTCTTGTCAAATGACTCCTTCAGGTCAACATGTGCCTTGGCCAGGCTGGTGTAGGCGGTGTCAAGCTGTGAAAGAGATGCTGCCATCTTGTCCTGAGTATCAAAATACTGCTGCATCTCAGCCCTGGAGTAGTACTTAGGTGGAGGCTGAGGCTGGGAAGTGGAAGGCCCAGTGGGGATCTTGGACACTAGGTCCCGCAAGATAGCAAACTGGGAGTTCATCTCCCCAAAAGGACCCTCTGATATAGTAGGCTGTGAGGAGGATCCGGCTCCGACAGTGGTGGTGGTTACCTTCCTTATCTTGCTCTTTACTTCTCCACCCTCACCCTTGACTCTGAGCGGGTGGAAGGGTCTGTCGGCGGGCACCCACTGATTAGTGTGACGCTCCTCGACCTGTGCCTGTCAACACAACTCGGTAATCAAGGAAGGAAACAATAAAACTGCTCCATCATCAAGCAAATAATGTCGCATCTCACTCAGAATATAATAGCCTGCATTCACTGGAATGCCATCGAGAAGGCAAGCAATTATTAGGGCTCTAGTATAAGACACGTCTGAAACATTCCCACTGGGGGACACCTTGCTACACAGTATATACAGCCATATCTTCACCTCGATTGTGAAGTCGATTGACTTCAAGCCTTTTCTTTTGTTGGCCCACTGCGCTCTCATACTTTCAGGATACAACTTGGACAAAAGCCATGCCGAATTGTCGCAATGATCTCTCTCTAGTATTGGATCAATAGGGTGGTTTGGAATCACGAGGGCAGCATTGATTCCTTCCACCCCGAACCTCACTATTTTCCCTCTGATTATGAGTTGAGGATCGGCGAAGTTTGTTCGCTTGAGATTGGCGTAAAACTCGCGAACCCATGTCTCATTGGCTTTGCAAGGAGTGGGAATGAAGCACGACCACCCAGAGGATACCAACCGAACATAGAAATCCGGAAGCATATCTGCCAATTTTTCTTCCGCGATCCCTTTCTCAAGTACCAATTTCTTGGTGAGGAGATTGTCATAATACCAGCGCTGACAGTCAGCAGACATGAACCGGTAATCATCAAATTGTTCCCCAACCTCCTCCTCAATTTCAAAACTGTTCGGAGCATTTAGGTTTGTGTTCGGATCCATTTTTAAGTCAAAGTACCTAAAAAAAATCAAAACAAAGTTAATCAAGCAGTGGACTCTCATTAAGCATATTAAAACATTGTAATTAGGCCAAAGAACCAAATCGAACAGGTCCGGGAAGGCCAATTTGCAAACATTCTATTTTTGGCAGAATTGCCCAGTTTTCGCACCTACAGAACTTCAATCGCAAGTGCGGTTGCGCATCTGTAGATCAAGAGGTGCACCTGCGGAGAAGTTCACACCTGCAGTGTAGGGCTCGCAGGTGCGAAGCCGCACCTGCGGACTGTCGTCCCAAGGTGCAACAGCCTAGAACTTTTTTTTACCATTTTTAGTTGGGCTTGGTTTTTGGCCACAAATCTTTACTCAAGACTTCCATATTAGTGCACCAAACTTAATACTAACTCCATTAACACTGAGATTGGGGTACTTAGCACTCAATTTTTGTTTATATGATTAGTCGAACACTTTGCGGGCATTTAAAATTCACTCTCTCCTGACATGAATTGGGTTCTCAAAACAACCCCACAATTTGTTGCTTCACTAAAGCCATCACATATTCCCTACACTCAACCAAATCCTCACTCTAATTCTACCCTAAATTAGAAGGTCGTGGGAATGGGGGTAAACGGCCATGAATGGCTTGAACAAGACAGAACCAACACAAGGAAGATAGAGTAGGGGCGGAAGAATAACAGAGCAGAGCTAGGGAGAGTGAAAATACATGTGTCTCTTGTGATCTTCAGCGTGAGAGATGAGAGATGAGAGATGTGAGGGAACAAAAAATTTTCTTGGCGTTCAGGGTTAATACAAAACTTACCCGGGGAGACAGATTTTGGGATTTTAGTTGTGCGAAGTTCGAACCTGCGGAGATATTACCGCACCTGCGTTTGCACACGTGCGATGAGCCAATCGCACCTGCGTGAAAAGGCGCACCTGCGCTTCAGAAATTGCATCTGCGGAGCCGCACCTATGAGGATTTGTCCGCAGGTGCGGAATCCCTGGGCTCAACAATTAATTTTTTGTACATTTTTGCGATCGCATCTTTTGCTCGCACATACAACTCTGCGATAGCATTTTGCACTGGCCTCATCGCAGAGTTGGTCAGTGTGTTGTCCAGCCTTTTAGTTGCTCCTTTTGCACTATATTTGGCTACCCGGTCACCCCAACCTGCTCAAATCAACTCCAAAAATTCCGAAACTTGGTAGATCGGTTAGAAAAAATATAATAAGCTATTCTAAAAAGGAAAATTCCAAAAATGACAAAACATTTTGAAAAACTGTGGGTTTCCTCCCACCAAGCGACGCATTTAACGTAGTGGCACGACGCACGTCAACTTTACCACTTTTCTCTCCACTTTGACGATATGAACTGGGCACCTAGCTTGGAATCAAGTTTGTGACCACGGGCGGTGGGGGTGGTAAGTAGATGTCACGACCCTAAAACCTAAACCGGCCGTGATAGTGCCTATCATGGAACTAGGCTAGCCAACTACCACATGCTCACAATATCTTTAAAAACCCCAATCAAGTTTCATGCATTTCATAAAATAAACAGAGTTCACTAAATAAAGTAGGCCACTATACAGCGCCACCAACCCCAAAACCCGGAGCCAACATGTCATGAGCATCTAAGGAAAATAAGCCAAAGGTATAATATTATAATACAAAACCTCCAAATAAAAGCTAGATACAACAAGAAGGGAAAACAGAGATGTTGCGGACGCTGAATAGCTACCTCTGTATCCCGCAATCCAGCTCCACACGGAAATAAATGGCTAATGCTCGGTATCCGCACCTGAATCTGCACACAGGGGTGCAAGGAGTAATGCGAGTATGCCAACTCCGTAGTAATGACAATAAATCAAGTCTAAGCGGCAAGGAAACACATAAAATCAATGTCATCAAATCACAATATACACAATCTTACTTTCCAATAGTGTAAACATAGATATATGAAATCATCACGCCTTAAAAACCAACTTCAGAAAAGTCCTTTGAAGAATGCATATTTTTAACAACTTCAACAGAAAGATTTAGTATGAAAAATGAAATGAATCATATAGAGGCCCCTCGGGCAAAACATATTTCATAAGCTCAGAGTGAAAGTAGTAAAACCATAAGTAGCCCCTCGGGTAAAAATATGTATCATAATCAGCCCCTCGGACATGCCTCACAGTCACTCATAATCAGTCACTCAGCACCTCACAGTCACTCATGCCTCCCAATCACTCGGCACTCGGCACTCTGTGCGCTCACTGGGGGTGTGTGCAGACTCCGGAGGGGCTCCTTCAGCCCAAGCGCTAATATCAAGCCACCTTGTGGCGTATCATAACCTCACAATCAGGCCCTCGACCTCACTCAGCAGTACCACTCAAAAAGCCCCTCGGGCGAATTAGTAAAACAAGGTATTCGACCCAAAACATCATTTTTAAATCTCAAAGTAGTGTAATCAGGCTGAGTTTCAAAAATAGTAAGCACAATGTGGCTGAGTGAAATCATCAACAAATAGTGAGGGAAACAACAGTAAAAATCCCCTAAGGGGTCTAAACAGATCGGCACGAGGCCCCAAACACGGCTTATAGCCCAAATATTTCAACAATCTTTAGAACATAATTTAACATAAGGTTTTGAGTAAAATATGAAACTCATTAGTTGCCGCGGAGAGGACCTAGTCCAATCGAAAAATCAGTACGCGCCACATACTCGTAATCCGACATGTGCGCCATTCTAAAATCAGTGAGAAATATGTAATCCGAGGTTCCATACCCTCAGGACAAGAGTTATAACCATTACTTACCTCTACCGGTCCACAACACTAGTCGCTATGCTCTTGCCCCTCGAATTGGCTCCCGATTGTTCCGAATCTACCCAAAACCAGTTTAATATCATTAATATATACCAAAGGGACACAACCCAATCGAAAACTATCAAATTATACAAAAATCTCGAAATTTGGCCAAACCCGAGCCCCGCGCCCACGTCTCGAAATTAGATAAATTTTATATCACTAGATACCTCGTCCTCCCACGATTCTATACATACCAAGAATACTAAAATCGGACCACAATTGCCCATTCAAATCCTCAAAAGAAAATTTCAATTCTCCACCCCTCCTTACCAACCTTTTCCTACTTAAATGCTCCAATTTATGAGCTTAATCCGGATCAAAATAGCATAGAACGATGTTAATAACCCGAGAACTCACCTTCACTGAAGAACCACGAATTCTCTTCTTCAATTTGCCTTCAAAGAGCTCCTCCCGCATGCAAAAATGGTGGAATGAAATGAATTGCATGGAGGCCTCTTTTTATACTATTCCTGCCAGCATTTCCGCACCTGCGGACTCGCACCTGCGGTCCCAGGTGCGCACCTGCGGAATCTCACTAACGGACCAATTTTTGCACCTGCGGCCAATTCTCCGCGCCTGCGGCATCGCAGGTGCGACCATCTCTTCGCACTGGCAGAATTCCCTTGCCTATCTTCCTTTCGCACCTGCGCACAGGCTTTCGCACCTGGGACTACCCTTCCACAGGTGCGGCCAACACCAGAAGCTCACACCAGCAACTATATGCTGCAAATTTCCAAGTTCAAAACCTCGTCAACCATCCGAAATCAATCCCGATCCCCTCGGGGCCCCAACCAAACATACCAACACACCCCATAGCATTATTCCAACTTAGTCGAGCCTTCGAAACACCAAAAAGAACACGAAAACACCAAAATTACATCAAATACAAGCCTGTGAACTTTAAAACTTCCAAAATTTGCCAACTACACCGAAACCAACCAAAACACCTCCGATTGACCTGAAATTTTGCACACATACCCAAAATGACATTACGGACCAGCTCCAACTTCCGAAATTCCATTCCGACCCCGATAGCCTATTTTCCATCGCCGACCGGGAATCGACAAAAACTAACTTTCGCCAATTCAAGCCTAATTCTACACCGGACATCAAAACTTCATTCCGAACACTTAAGTCCCAATTCACCTAACGAAGCTATCCGAGCCATAATTCCGCATTCTGAGGTTGTTCACCAACAAGTCAATTCTCAGTTGACTTTTTCAACTATTAGGCTACTTTAAGAGACTAAATGCCCCAATTCTCAGCATAACCACTCCGGACCCAAACCATTTGACCCAACACAACAAAAATAGGCTAGCAATACATAACAAATGTAGAAATAGGGAAAATGGGGTAAATCTCACGGAACGACGGGTCGTTACATCCTCCCCCTCTTAAACAAACGTTTGTCCTCGAACGGGTCTAGAAACATACCTGGAGTCTCGAATAAGTGAGGATATCTCACCCGCATCTCCCACTCGGTCTCCCAGGTGGCATCCTCCACCGGCTGCCCTCTCCACTGAACCTTCACTGAAACTATATCCTTAGACCTCAGCTTCTTGACCTGTCGACCCAAAATGGCCACTGGCTCTACCTCATATGACATATCACCCTCGAGTTGAACCGTGCTGAAGTCCAAAACATGGTACGGGTGCCCAACATACTTCCGGAGCATCGAAACATGGAATACTGGATGAATACTCGATAAACTGGGAGGCATAACAAGCCTATAAGCCACTTCCCCAACCATCTGAAGCACCTCAAATGGCCCAATGAACCTGGGGCTCAGCTTCCCCCTCTTCCCGAATATCATAACATCCTTCATGGGCGACACCTTCAGCAACACCTTATCCCCAACCATGAAAGACACATCTCGGAACTTTCGGTCCGCATAACTCTTCTGCCTAGACTGCACCGTGCGAAGCCGCTCCTGAATCAATTTTTCCTTACTCAATGCATCCGGAACTAAGTCTATGCCCAATAGCCTAGCCTCGCGCGGCTCAAACCAACCAATCAAAGATCTGCACCTTCTACCATATAAGGCCTCATACGGAGCCATCTAGATACTCAACTGATAGCTGTTATTATACGCCAACTCCGCTAGTGGCAGAAACTGGTCCCATGAACCACCAAAGTCAATCACACAAGCACGCAATATATCCTCCAAATATGAATGGTACGCTCCGACTGCCCGTCGGTCTGAGGATGAAACGCTGTGCTCAACTCCACTTGAGTACCCAACTCTCTCTGCACGGCTCTCCAAAACTGAGATGTGAACTGAGTACCTCTGTCGGAAATGATAGAAACTGGAACCCCATGCAATTAGACAATCTCCCTGATATAAATCTCAGCTAACCTCTCCGAAGAATACGTAGTACCAACAGGAATGAAGTGCGTGGACTTGGTCAGCCGATCCACAATAACCCATATAGAATCAAACCTCCTCGAAGTCTGTGGGAGTCCAACTACGCAGTCCATGGTGATCCACTCCCACTTCCACTCTGGAATATCAAACCTCTGAAGAAATCCACCTGGTCTCTGGTGCTCATACTTGACTTGCTGACAGTTGAGACACCGAGCCACAAACTCTACAATATCCTTCTTCATCCTTCTCCACCAATAATGCTGCCTCAAATCCTGATACATCTTTCCGGCACCCGGATGGATGGAATACCGTGAACTATGAGCCTCTGCTAGAATCAAATCTCGAAACCCATCCACATTGGGCACACAAATACGGCCCTGCATCCTCATGACCCCATCATCACCAATAACCACTTCCCTGGCATCACCGCGACGGACCCTGTCCTGAAGAACAAGCAAATGTGGATCATCATACTGGCGTGCTCTAATCTGATCGTAAAGAGAAGACCTGGAGGCTACACAAGCCAACACCTGGGGGGATTTGATAGATCCAATCTCACCAACTGACCTGCTAAGGCCTGAACATCAAGGGCTAATGGCCGCTATGATACTGGAAGATAGGCTAAACTCCCCAAACTCTCTGCTCTGTGACTCAAGGCATCGACCACTACATTGTCCTTTCCCGGATGATATAAGATAGTGAGGTCATAATCCTTGAGAAGCTCTAACCATCTCCTCTGATGAAAATTCAAGTCCTTCTGCCTCAACAGATACTGCAAACTACGATGATCAGTGAAAATCTCACACTGCACTCCATACAAATAATGCCGCCAAATCTTCAAGGCATGAACAATGGCAGCTAACTCAAGATCGTGCACTGGATAATTCTTCTCGTGCACCTTCAACTGTCTAGAGTCGTAGGAAATCACCCTACCGTCATGCATCAATACCGCTCCCAAACAAACTCTAGAAGCATCACAATAGACTGTGTAAAAACCCGAACCAGCATGCAAAACTAGTACTGGAGCTGTAGTCAATGCTGACTTGAGCTTCTGAAAGCTCTCCTCACACTCCTCAGACCATCTGAATGGAGCACCCTTCTGGGTCAATCTGGTCAAAGGCAAAGCAATAGAAGAGAATCCCTCCACAAAGCGACGGTAATATCCCGCCAAACCAAGGAAAATCCTAATCTCTGTAGCTGAGGACGGTCTGGGACAACTCTGCACCGTCTCTATCTTCTTCAGATCAACCTGAATACCCTCACTAGACACCACGTGCCCCAAGAAAGCTACTGAACCAAGCCAAAACTCACACTTAGAGAATTTTACATAAAGCTTCTCCTCCCTCAACCTCTGCAACACAACTCTCAAATGCTGAGCATGCTCTTCCAGGCTACGAGAATAAACCAGGATGTCATTAATGAACACAATGATGAAAGAATCAAGATAAGGCTGAAACACACTATTCATCAATTGCATGAACGCGACTGGGGCATTAGTCAACCCAAATGACATAACCAGGAACTCAAAATGACCATATCTGGTCCTGAAAGAAGTCTTCGGAATGTCAGAATCCCGAATCTTCAACTGATGATACCCAGATCTCAAGTCAATCTTGGAGAACACTCTAGCTCCCTGAAGCTGGTCAAACAAGTCATCAATACGGGGCAACGGATACCGGTTCTTCACCGTAACCNGGAAAACACTCTGGCTTCCTGAAGCTGTTCAAACAAATCATCAATGCGGGGCAAGGGATACCGGTTCTTCACCGTAACCCTGTTCAGCTGCCGATAATCAATATACATACGCATGGACCCATCCTTCTTCTTCACGAATAACACCGGTGCACACCAAGGTGACACACTAGGCTGAATGAACCCCTTATCCAGGAGTTCCTAAAACTAGTCCTTCAATTCCTTTAGCTCCGCTGGTGCCATACGATAAGGTGGAATAGAAATAGGCTGGGTGCCTGACACCAAGTCAATACCAAAATCAATATCCCTGTCAGGTGGCATGCCTGGCAGGTCTGCAGGAAACACATCCGGAAAGTCACGGACCACAGGAACTGAATCAATAGCGGGAGTCTCACCACTGACATCCCTCACAAAGGCCAAATAAGATAAACAACCTTTCTCAACCATGCGCTGAGCCTTCAGGTAGGAAATCACCCTGCTAGTCATATACTTAGAAGAACCTCTCCACCCAACCCTCGGACACCCTGACATAGCTAAGGTCACAGTCTTAGCGTGATAATCAAGAACAACATGGCACGGAGATAACCAATCCATACCCAATATCACATAAAAATCGACCATGCTGAGTAACAGTAGGTCCACTCGGGTCTCCATACCCCCAATTGATATCATGCACGACCGATACACACCGTCCACAACAACAGTATTGCCCACCGGAGTCGACACATGAACATAGGTGACTAGGGACTCATGGGGCACATCCATAAAACGGGCAAAATATGAAGAAACATAGGAATATGTAGAACCAGGGTCAAATAAAGCCAAGTCATCTCGTCAATAGATTAAGAAAATACCTGCAATCACGGCATCTGAGGCCATAGAATCTGGCCTGGCTGGAAATGCATACATGCGAGCCTGACCTCCCCCTACTCGACCTCCCCCTCTAGGGCGGCCTCTAACTGACTGACCACCATCCCTGGCTGCCTAGGCGGGTAGTGAAGTAACTGGAGCTGAAGTCGAGGGCTGGCCCCTCTGCTGAAAAGATCCACCAGAACGGCGGGGACACTGCCTTCACACGTGCCCGAACTCTCCACACTCAAAGCAACTCCCTGGAGCTGGGGGCGGGGACTGATAGAAACCCCTAGCACCCGTACGGCCACTAGAAGACTCATGCATAGAAGAACCCTGAACTGGGGGTGCTCGAGTTGCACTATGAGCTGGGAGAGCGCCAAATGAAGTACAATCCGACTGAGAACCACGGGGACCATGCCCCAAAGATGCACCACTATATATTGGGCGGCCTGACTGAGGAGGCCTGAATGAACGACCCCTACCCTACTGAATTTTTCCCCTGAAGGGAGCACTACTGGAACTGCCCGAACCACGAGTCCTCTTGGCCTCCCTCTCCTCCCGCTCCTGGCGATAAACAAACTCAATATCTCGGGCTATGTCAACCACCTGCTCGAATGAAGCACCCGATACTCTCTCCACCGAGTCATAAATAATCAAAGCTCATAAGAAAGAACATCTACAAACCTCCTCACCCTTTCCCTATCAGTAGAGAAAATCTCAGAAGCATGCCTAGAAAACTTGAAAAACCTCATCTCGTACTGAGTACCTGATAACTCTCCCTGGCGCAGCTACTCAAACTGCCTGCGCTGCTCCTCTCTGTGGGACTGAGGAACATACTTCTCCAAAAAGATCATGGAGAACTGCTTCCAGGTGAGAGGTGCTGAACCAACCGGCCTACGCATCTCGAATGACTCCCACCAAGTAAAGGCATCACCCACAAACTGAAATGTAGCAAATGAGACCCCACTGGTCTCCAAAATACTCGCAGTACGTAGTATCCTCTGGAACTTATCTAGAAACCCCTAGGCATCCTCACCCTCTGTATCGCTGAAAGTCGGAGGCTGAAGTCTGCTGAATCTCTCCAACCTGCATTGTTCGTCCTCAGGCATAGCAGGAACCACATAATCTTAGACCGGAGTAACGGGCTGAGCTGGGGCTGCTCCCGGTGCCTTAATACCCTGTGCAGCATGCTTAGGTGCCCGGGCAGCTGGAGTCTGATTGCCTCCCCCGTCCTGAGCTGTGGTGGAATTCGAAGACATGGAGACTGCCTGAGCCAAACTAGTGCACACTGTCAATATCTGAGACAGGGTCTCCTGAAGACCCGGAATAACCATAGGCACTTCCGGTGCCTGAGCCTGTCCCACTAGAACACCATCAGCGGGAACCTGATCCTGATCGATAGGGGGATCCTGTGGTACTGCCCCGGCTGCTGCGCGGGCTGGCCCCCTACCTCTACCACGGCCTCGACCTCTCGCTGGTCTAGCCGGTGACTGGTCACTCTGATCGGTATGGCGTGTCCTCACAATCTATGAGAGAATGAAACAACGTAAGTTCAGATTTCAAAAATCAATAGATCAACACGAAAGAGTTCAAGAAAGATAGAAATGTTTCCTAAAAGTTTGGCAGCCTCTCGAAGATAAGTACAGACTTCTCCGTACCGATCCGTAAGACTCTACTAAACCTGCTCATGACCGTTGAGTCATATGTAACCTAGGCTCTGATACCAAACTGTCATGACCCCAAAACCTAAACTGGTCGTGATGGCGCCTATCGTGGAACTAGGCTAGCCAACTACCACATGCTCACAATTTCTTTAAACATCCCAATCAAGTTTCAAGCATTTCATAAAATATATAGAGTTCACTAAATAAAGTAGGCCAATATACAGTGCCACCAACCCCAAAACCCGGAGCCAACATGTCATGAACATCTAAGGAAAATAAGCCAAAGGTATAATATTATAATACAAAACCTCCGAATAAAAGCTAGATACAACAAGAAGGTAAAACAGAGATGCTGCGGACGCTGAACAACTACCTCTATATCCCGCAATCCGGCTCCGCACAGAAATAAATGTTTAATGCTCGGTATCCGCACCAGAATCTGCACACAAGGGTGCAGGGAGTAATGTGAGTACGCCAACTCAGTAGTAATGACAATAAATCAAGTCTAAGCGGCAAGGAAACACATAAAATCAATGTCATCAAATCACAATATACACAAACTTACTTTCCAATAGTGTAAACATAGATATATGAAATCATCACGCCTTAAAAACCAACTTCAGAAAAGTCCTTTGAAGAATGCATATTTTTAACAACTTCAACCGAAAGAGTTACTATGAAAAATGAAATGAATCATATAGAGGCCCCTCGGGCAAAACATATTTCATAAGCTCAGAGTGAAAGTAGTAAAATCATAAGTAGCCCCTCGGGCAAAAACATGTATCATAATCATCCCCTCAGGCATGCCTCACAGTCACTCATAATCAGTTACTCAGCACCTTACAGTCACTCATGCCTCCCAATCACTCGTCACTCGGCACTATGTGCGCTCACTGGGGTTATGTGCAGACTCCGGAGGGGCTCCTTCAGCCCAAGCGCTAATATCAAGCCACCTCGTGGCATATCATAACCTCACAATCAGGCCCTCGGCCTCACTCAGCAATACTACTCAAAAAGCTCCTCGGGGGAATCAGTAAAACAGGGTACTCGACCCAAAACATCATTTTTAAATCTCAAAGTAGTGTAATCAGGCTGAGTTTCAAAAACAGTAAGCACAATGTGGCTGAGTGAAATCATCAACAAATAGTGAGGAAAACAGTAGTAAAAAGCCCTCAGGGGGTCTAAACAGATCGGCAGGAGGCCCAAAACATGGCTTATAGCCCAAACATTTCAACAATCTTTAGAACATAATTTAACATAAGGTTTAGAGTAAAATATGCAACTCATTAGTTGCCGCGGAGAGGACCTAGTCCAATCGAAAAATCAGTACGCACCACATACTCGTCATCCGACATGTGCGCCATTCTAAAATTAGTAAGAAATACGTAGTTCGAGGTTTCATACCCTCAGGACAAGATTTATAACCATTACTTACCTCTACCGGTCCACAACACTAGTCCGCTATGCTCTTGCCCCTCGAATTGGCTCCCGATTGCTCCGAATCTAGCCAAAACCAGTTTAATAGCATTAATATATACCAAAGGGACATAACCCAATCGAAAACTATCAAATTATACAAGAATCTCAAAATTCGGCCAAACCCGAGCCCTGGGCCCACGTCTCAGAATTCGATAAATTTTACATCACTAGATACCTCGTCCTTCCACGATTCTATACATACTAAGAATACTAAAATCGGACCACAATTGCCCATTCAAATCCTCAAAAGAAAATTTCAATTCTTCACCCCTCCTTCCCAACCTTTTCCTAGTTAAATGCTCCAATTTATAAGCCTAATATGGATCAAAATAGCATAGAACGATGTTTATAACCCGAGAACTTATCTTCACTGAAGAATCACGAATTCTCTTCTTTAATTTGCCTTCAAAGAGCTCCTCCCGCATGCAAAAATGGTGGAATGAAATGAATTTCATGGAGGCCTCTTTTTATACTGTTTCTGCCAGCATTTCCGCACATGCGGACACTTAATCACACCTGCGGACCCGCACCTACGGTCCCACGTGTGCACCTGCGGAATCTCACTAACGGACCAATTTTCGTACCTGCGGCCAATTCTCCGCGCCTACGGCATCGCAAGTGCGGCCATCTCTTCGCACCTGTGGAATTCCCTTTCCTAGCCTCCTTTTGCACCTGCGCACAGGCTTTCGCACCTCCGACATCGCACCTGCGGCTACCCTTCCGCAGGTGCGGCCAACACCAGCAGCTATATGCTGTAAATTTCCAAGTTCAAAACCCCGTCAACCATCTGAAATCAATCTCGAGCCCCTCGGGGCCCCAACCAAACATATCAACACACCCCATAGCATCCAACTTAGTCGAGCCTTCGAAACACAAAAAACAACACGAAAACACCAAAATTACATCAAATTCAAGCCTATGAACTTTAGAACTTTCAAATTTCGCCAACTACGCCGAAACCAACCAAAACACCTCCAATTGACCTGAAATTTTGCACACATACCCAAAATGACATTACGGACTTGCTCCAACTTTTGAAATTCCATTCCGACCCCGATATCCTATTTTCCACCGCCGACCAAAAATTGCCAAAAACTAACTTTCGCCAATTCAAGCCTAATTCTACACCGGACATCAAAACTTCATTCTGAACACACTCCTAAGTCCCAATTTACCTAACGAAGTTATCCGAGCCATAAAATCCGCATTCCGAGGTTGTTCACCAACAAGTCAACTCTCATTTGACTTTTTCAACTATTAGGTTACTTTAAGAGACTAAATGCCTCAATTCTCACCATAACCACTCCGGACCCAAACCAACTGACCCATCACAACAAAAACAGGCTAGTAATACATAACAAATGCAAAAATAGGGAAAACAGGGCAAATCTCACGAAACGACCGGCCCGATCGTTACAGTAGATGATCGAGCCAAGCCTTAAATTCTTCATTTTTCCCTTTTGGGCTCTCATGTGAGAAATGTCATTCTGCTTTCTTGTTTCCTCAAATTGTAAGATGTATGGTATGAATTTTTCCTCCTCGCAAAACTTCATTGATTCGTGTAGTTCAACTTCCGTTTTACCACACAATTCCAATGTTGAAAAATGCTTGGAATGTGCCTTCAAACCTTCAATTTGCAAATTTTTTTGGATTTTGACATCCTCTTTTTCCCCAGGAATAGAGTCAATTTCAACCAAATTTTCAATCACCCTGGTTGACTCTAATTCCATATTTTTCTCGGCATCACTAACACTCCTGGAGTCGGTTGGCGGATGTTCAAGGCTTGATTCCTCAAAGTAAAGCTCACTCTCACCCTCGGAATTAGACTCTTCTTGGCTTCCATCCACACTTCCAACTTGAGAGGCATAATGAGCTTCCATCAATGCTTGCCTTTGATCCTCCAATGTGCGGATGTGCTCATCATTTTGAGTCACATCATGTTTCAATTCTTCGAGTGCGAAGTTGTGCTTTTCCTCATTTTCAAGAATGGCCTCCAACATGAGCATCATCCTCTCATTTTGAGAATTTGAGAGTTCTTCTTGGCTTTGTTCAAGTGCTCAGGAAGAATTTTCAACTTCAACCTCCAAGGAAGGTTCTTGTCCATCACTCACCTCCAAGACTTTTTGAACCCTTGAAGCTTCAATCATTTCATCCATTTGTGAGTGCAACCTTTCAAGTGCCAAATCATTTTGGAGACTAGTCTCCAAAAGTTCTTCCAAGGCATTTTGCTCATGGTTTCATTCTTCAAGTAAGCACTCCAACATGAGCTTGAACTCTCCATTTCTACCATGCTCAATTTCCTGCACTTCTTCACCCCTAAAATTTTTATCACAAGAAGTAGAATCATCATAGAGGGGGTTTTGGGACGGGGCGGACAAATATACACAATCATACCAATGACCATTTTGGCAACCATACCTATCACAAATACTCCACTCATGGGTTTGAGATTGTGCACACAATCCATTCCCAGGAGAATTTAAACAATTTTGCCACGAGTGCGGTCCTCCACAGTAAGGACACGGGTCATCAAAGTATGAATAACTACCATCCGACCAATTTTCATTATATGATACCATTTTTTAAATCAAAATTTAAGAAAATAAGCACGAAAAAGAAAAATAATTACACGAATATTCACAAGTTTGGACCAAAGCACTTATGCTTATTTCTCAAACAACCTAAATTATGCCAATTGTTCCCTGGCAACGGCGCCAAAATTTGATACGCTCAAATTACACCTTAAAATAGTGTAAAGCAATCGATGTTAAATATAGTAACCCAACAAGGTTGGGGTCGAATCCCACAGAAAATAATATGGAGAAGATTAAGAATGTTAGAGAATTATCACTTATCGCGCAATGACAAACAAATAGATTTTGGTTTTGAAAATGTTTATAACTAAATGTGGAAATATAAACTAACCTAGAAAGCAAGTAAAATGATCAATGAAAAAAAGAATGAATGCATCGGGTATTACACTCAAGTAACGATCCAATGTATTTCATGATTTTCCAAATATGAGCAAGTTTATGTTAATTAGCCACGGATAATAATTCTTAATTAGATATTTCCAAAGACTAATAAAACTTCCTAATTGAATTATTCCTAACCCAATTAAGAGATTTAGCACACCCGGATATGGCTACAAGTAGTTCAATCCTATCCCTAGGGAGAATCTATAAAATGAGGGTTAAATCTTCAAGTTCTTGTTAATTAATCTTTCCGAACCCCAAATTATCTTTTCCAAAATTAATTCGAAGTTAATGGGAGAGTCCTAGGGTTAGCTAATCCCTTTGGAAACATTAAAGAACAAGAATAATTAAAGTAACAATAACTCACTTCATAAATATATGAAAATCATTCAATACATAAGCACAACAAGGTATTTAATCCACACTTTAAATATGAATATTTCCATAAACAAGATTCAAGTGTTGGAAACAAATACTACACACTTAAATATTTAATACAAATCAAGGAAATGAAGAAACAAATATAAATGGGTAAGAAATCCTTAACCACAAGGTTGAAATCTTCAAATCCCAAGTATGTGTGCAAACCCTAGCTTCAAGACTTGTTCTTCTTTAGTCTCCAAGACTCAAAATATGTTTTATAATGTCCAAAGATATGCCAAAAGATCTGCTAGGTCGAGTATAAGTTAGTTGGGAATAAGAAAATGTGATTTTACAATTCTGCCCAGTCCTGATGCCCGTTGACCGCACATGTGAAAGATTTCTCACAGGTGCGGCTCCGTAGAAGCGGACTCACCATCGCAGGTGCGAGTCTGGGTATCTTGAGCAATCTCCGCAGATGCGGACGAAAGATCGCACCTGTGGTTCCGCAGGTTCGTGAATTACTTTGCAGGTACGACTGCTGTATAGTTTAGCTCTTCTTCACAGGTGCGTTCCATACTCCGCAGGTGCGAGGTCACACCAACGGCTCAGAGTTCGCAGGTGCGGATTCACTGGAGGTTTTGTGCATTTTTCACCATTTTGTGCTCAACTCCACTCCAAGTCAACACCAACCACTTCGTGGCACCATTTCCCTGAAATTCGAGCAATACACACTATAAACGACCTAATGTTATCATTGAGGGATGCAAAATCTAACGAAAAGAGGCTAAAACGAGTGGTAAAATCACCACTCATCACTTAACTAACATGTCATCAATATAAACTTCCATTTTTTTTAACCTATTTATTCTTCGAACATTCGATTTACTAGGCGTTAATAAGTAGCACCGGCATTTTTTAGTCCAAAAGGCATTACGTTATAACAATATGTGTCGTACTCAGTGATGAACGAAGTCTTTTCCTTATCCTCCGGGTTCATTTGTATTTGATTGTACTCGGAGTAGGCTTGGAGAAAACTGAGGATCTCATGGCCAGTCGTGGCGTCGATCATGCTATCGATATTCGGCAAAGGAAAAGTTTCACGACCCAAACCCATGGGACGCGACGGGCACCCGGTACCTTACTCAATCGAGTACCAACATACATATCTTTTTATATCATACTATCTTAGATAACTGAGCCAGAAGGTTGTTGTGAGATAAGTAGAATACAATATATGATACCAACTTATACATAAGACATACAGGCCTATAAGACAAAAATAACCACTTGTATACTGAACATAGGCCGACAAGGCCATACAATCTTTTACGTACATGACATATGTCTACAAGCCTGTAAGAATACATAATTTTCATAAAGGTCGGGACAGAGTCCTGCCATACCAAACAATACACGTCTAAATCATATTAACCAAACAAGCAACTCCGAAGTAAATGGAGTGCACCAACATCTTCCGCTGAGCTGATAGCCTACTTGGTGGGATCTCGACCTGTCTATCGGGACCTGCGGGCATGAAATGCAGCGTCCCCAAGTAAAAGGGACGTCAGTACAAATAATGTACCGAATATGCAAGGAATGAAAATTAGTAACTAATAGACATGAGAGAAACATGGAGTAAAAGACTCGACATATAAGTCTGAATAACTGTGTAAATCATGAAATACTCATAGTGTCCTGCATATGCATATGAATGTCATGTCGTGCGTAGGTACATGTGTTCATAACATCATTAAGCCTCTGAGGGAATCCCATCATATCATCTCAGCCACTATGGGCAAAATCATCAACGTATACCAGCTGATCAGGCGGTGATGCGTATATAACACCATAACCTTTTCCATATCCCATGAGAGAAACATGGAGTAAAAGAATATATATATATATATATATATATATATATATAT
>MDKJ01102959.1:0-54904 GCA_005239525.1 Nicotiana knightiana
TAAATCCAACCTTTAATTTCAAAACGTTTTGGTAGAAAATGGGATAAACTTCATAGACCAAATAATTGAGTTTTGATTGGGTTTTTGACCTCCGATTCGAGAGATTTTCGTATGTTTAGACTCGTGAGTGAATGGGTGTCCAGAAAATATAATTTTTTACCTGATTTTGGGACGTGGGCCAGGGAAAATATTTGGGCGAATTTCCTAATTTCGCATTTTATCTTCGGACTTATTAATTATTTTGTTCGATGATATTTACTCTATGCAATCGAATTGTCAAGATTTAGGCTATTCAGAGTTCGATACTCTTGGCAAGAGCATGGTATTGAGTTGATTAGCGTAGTCATGGTAAGTATCTTGCCTAACCTTGTGTGGGGGATCTACCCCTTAGGATTGAGTCCTCTATGTTGATTGTAGTCCGCGTACGCGAGATGACGAGTGTCTACTCGAACTTATTTGCAAATAGATTTCCCTTTAGGGATTTGTGGGTCCTCATGTTCCCCGTATATGAATTGAACTTGTTATATCTGAATTCCTGATTTCTAATCTCATCTCCTCCTGTTCAAGTTAGCAGTACATGCCTAGCATTCCTTGTTTCTTATATGATCTTAATTGACTTAAATGAAGACCTTGTTTTCCTACCACTATGCCATGTATTCCTTCATATGCTGCCTATTTACTGAGCGTTGTTCAAACTGAGTTTATGCGGTGAAGCTAAATGTCTAAGTGAGATTGGTTATAGTTGATTCCCTTGCCGGGATGATTTGTTTTCTTGGTTGCGAACTTTAATGTATAGAACATTTGCTATATTTGCCTTGTCTTCCCCTCGTTATGTTGTTCTCTCTTTGTGTTTGGCATTCCTCTTAGTGGCTACTTCGTATGAGCGAGTTATTACCACTCTTGTGATTTAAGTCTTTGTATTGAGTTGCTCATAGCACCTTGTATTCGGCCTTATTTGATTTCGTGCCAGATGTGGCAATATATATTGGTTCTGTCGCATTCTGGTAAATTTTCTCAGTGGCTGCATTGCATATTGAAATTGGGACTACAGACAGAGATCCAACAGCTTTCCCCCTGTACTGCATCGTATATATAAATTGGGAGTACGGACAGGGATCCGGAAGCTTTCCCCCTGTACTGCATTGCATATTTAAATTGGGACTACGGTAGAGATCCGGGAGATTTCCCCCTGTACTGCATCACATATTTAAATTGGGACTATGGACAGAGATCCGGGAGCTTTCCCCCTATACTGTATCACATATTTAAATTTGGACTACGGACAGAGATCCAGGAGCTCTCCCCTGTACTGAATCTCATATTTAAATTGGGACTACGGAAAGAGATCCAGGAGCTTTCCCCCTGTACTGCATTTCATGACAAATTCTGAGTGGCAGACTGAATTCCGGTAGTTTTATGATTGGAGGAGATTTGAATCGAAAGATATAAATATATATATTGAATAATATAGCTGAAAATAAATTATTTCCAGGAAAAGTTATGTCTAAAGTACTTCTTTTCGAAAGTATATTTGAAAAACATTTGTCTTGCAGAATGATGATATTTGAAAGAGCAGTACTTGGGAAAATATATTTTGAACAACACGTATTTTGATGATATTTGAAAGAGTAGTACTTGGGAAAATATATTTTGAGCATCATGTGTTTTGATGATATTTGAAAAAGCAGCTCTTGGGAAAATATATTTTGGACATCACGTATTTTGATGATATTTGAAAGGGCAGTACTTGGGAAAATGTATTTTGAACATCACGTATTTTTATGATACTTGAAAGAGCAGTAATTGGGAGTGTATTGGAACATCCCGTATTTGAAGAGACTATGTTATAAAGATTTCTCCTTATAAAAATATATAAATATACATTCAGGGAAAGTATGTTTCAAAGAAGAAATTTCTCTATTCCAAAATGAACTCACGATTTAACGATTTTCACTCAAAAGTTTGACCAGTTTTATTGAGTCATTGGCTAAGGTCTGACGTGAATAAATTGATGCAGTGCTGATTTGCTTGTGTTTTTGTTGGATTGTACTTTCCCCCATTTGGATTTCATCCGTTCCATTCCCTTTGCGTATTTCTATTATGCTGTCCGTTGATCGTGATTATTGAATTTTCTTCCATATTATTCGATCGTATCGTTTATTACATTGAGAAATTTTTAGACAGATATTTTGGTTCGGTCATTTATACATCTTCCCTTTTGACTTATTAGACCGGTGGTGTCTTACTAGTCCTCGTCACTAATTCACCGGGGTTAGTCTTGGTACTTACTGGGCACCATTGTGGTGTGCTCATACTACACTTCTGCACATTTTTGTGTGCAGCTTCAGGTTATGGTTGTTGGTAGCTGCGCAAATCTTGCTGAGGAGACTCAAGGTAACCTGTTGCTGCATTCGCATCAGATTCACCTTCCTATTTTATTCTATTCAACGGTACTTATTTATTCCTAGACAAGTGTAGTTAGATTTGATAGAAAGATTTCGTAGAGCTTATGGCTTGTACTTACTGGGTTTTGGGAAATTGTAAACTCTGTGAAGAATTCTATTTCGAATTTTTTTTAAATTCCCTTATTATTGTTGTTGTTCAGTGGAAGTGTTAGTCTTACCTAGTCCCTAAGACTAGGTGCCATCACGATACCCAACGGAGGAAAATTTGGGTCGTGACACTGGTAGTGATAATAACCTAGTTTTCCAACCGGCAAGTTTTGCCTTGAAATTATCTAGTAGGAATTGGAAGTCTGACTCACTTGGCCTATTATGAAACATGGAAAATCCCAAATATTTCCCAAAGTGTTTTCCTTCTTTCATGCTAAAACAAGTAAGAATATTATGTTTTGCTTCAATAGTGCGATTGTTGGAGTAGAAAAATAGTTTGTCCTGATAGAGTGGTAAAAGAATTAAGTGTGTCAATCATAGTTTTGTAGCTGGTAGTATTAACTTTAGACAACAGTTGATGTTGCATGCGAAAAAAGGTGTTATAATTGAGGTCCATGTTGAGAAATCTGTATGGGTTTCCATAATAGATAGTCGATTGATTGGAATATATTCCATGATAAGCGTTCGAGGCACATAATGAAGATGTAAGGAGATAAAGGGTCTCCTTGTCTTATGCCCCTAGATGGTTGAAAAATTTAGTACGCGATCCATTGATAAATATATATACAGAGGACGTTGTAATGAATGACATTGTTAGGGATATGTGATTATTGGGGAAATTAAAATAATGGAGCGCGTTCTTTATGAAGGACCATTCAAGCTTTTCAAAAACCTTTTCCAAGTCTAGTTTTAGAAGCATTTGTCCCATTCTCCCTTTTTTTTTATTTTTGAGGTGGTTAAGGATTTCCTGGATAATGATGGCGTTGTCAGATGCACGCGTCCCTTGATGGAAACTTGACTGTGTTGGACCTATTATTTTATGGAGGTAAGGATTGATACAGTTTACAACTAATTTTTTGATTAGTTTGTAGACTATATTACAAAGACTTGTAGGGCGATATTGATTGATGGATTATGTATTTTTTACTTTTGTAGACTGTAGTAGTAGTTGTTGTTGTATCATGTCATTATCAATTATAATAGGTTACTTGATGTAGACAACTACACTTACATTTAAACACTTGAAAGTTTTGGACACTATAAGTTCATGTAAGTTAAAAACCAATCGAAAAGGTGTCATGACCCGGAATTCCCACCGCCGGGATAATGATGGCGCCTAATATTTCACTTGCTAGGCAAGACAACATTAGAACAATTTATTTCCTTTAACATAAAAATAACAAATTTAAGAAAGAACTGATATAAATGCGGAAGTTGAACCAACCAAACATCTATTACAAAGTCCTTAATCTAGTGTCACAAGTGCACGAGCTTCTAGAATAATACACATAAGGGTCTAAAATGAATACAAGTTGTACGAATGGAAACACACCGCTAAATAGAAAGAGGATGGGGAATCCAGCAGAAGCGGGCGCTGAACACTAATACCTCAAGTCTCTGCAAGTGTCCAATCCGAGCACGTTAATAATCGCCGCTGGGACTCGCTCTAAAATCTGCACACTGTGCAGAGTGTAGTATCAGTTCAACCGACCCCATGTACTGGTAAGTTCCAAGCCTAACCTCGATGGAGTAGTGACGAGGCTAAGGCGGGTAACCTACACTAAAACCTATACGCAGTATATATAATAGTGACAGAATACTAGAACAATTTATTTCCTTAATATTTCATGAGCAACCTAAATTCAGAAAATTCAGTTGTGTATAAATAGATCTTTTTCACATTTTTTTGTTAAGCTTTTTTTATCATGGAAGACGTGAACATCCGCACTTTACTATTTTGAGTAATTTTAGAGTAGTGTTAGCTTCTATATTTAGATTTTATTCTTGTATTTGAATTTTATAGCTTATATTACATCTCCATCTTTGATTTCAACCATTATTATGAGTAGGTAGACCCCATAGATAGGGTTATGACCCAACCTTAGTGTGGGTATTTAATGTGTCTTGAGTTTTAGGGCTTAATTGTTAATGGGTTAGTGATATTTAGCTTATTTCATGCATTAATTATAGCATTGGTGGATGCAAACACCGATTCGTGCCTTTATGACTTAGGCTCTTCTTGAGAAAGAGGAACTAAGTCAAGGAAAAGTAGGTTAACAAGGAATTGGGGTGAATTCAAGTGATTGATAGCCCCAATTAAAGGGTTAAACCTAGAGTAGTAATACCTGACTTGAGCCACTTTCACATGCATTGCTTGAACACCCATTTGGGCTTGAGAAAGCCAAATCGAGCAAAGTCACTCAAACTACCGAGAGGTATAAAGTGAGTATTTATGTGTGAAGGTTATATCACGACCCCAATCATGAAAATCTAGTCCTAGACTCTCGACCCCATTAGATACTGGCCTAGGTGGAAGTCACTTCCCTAGTTCCTTTTATCACTGGAAAAACTCTCAGAAAAATATTGTAGTTAGATTACTCTTTAGCATTCACTAGTATAAAATTAGAATAGAAACAATCCCAACCATGGTTAGACGTGCAATTAGAAACAACATGCACAACTAGATTAGGTAAAAACCCAACTCTCAACCAATATTAACTCCCTGTGGATATCGATTCCGACCTATCGTCTAGAACTGCATCGACCTCTCCTCGCTACATTATAGTGGTGTAGGGTTGGAACCGATCACTTTTTGGCGCCGTTGTCGGGGAGTTAAACGGTTTTGGATATCTATCTCACTAGTTGTGTGTCTTATTTTTCTTTCCTTCAATTTTACTAACTTTTGTGTGTTAATCTCTATAGGTACAAAATGGATGCTCCTCTCATAAATGTTCTCCCAGGGGAGGAGGTAGATAATAATGGTGATGATGAGGTGCATCTAATACCTCAAGCTCAATGAAGAGGCCACAAGGCCAATGACAACATTCCAGACCCTCACCCACCTCCTCCAAGGGAAACACATCGGGTGCTTCCCAGTGAAGGTTACGCCAGTGCTATTGTCCCACCCCGGATCCGGGTGGGCAATTTCCAGATTTCAAATGTTATGTGAGGGTTCTTCACTGGCGCTCCCTATAAGAATTCATATAAACATCTAAAGGGTTTTGTAGATACATGTTGGGGAAGCAAACAAACAAACATGCTGGAGAATGCATTGAGACTTAGATTGTTCCCTTTTTCACTTAGAGGGAAAGCTTTGGACTGGCTCGAGAGGCTCCCCAACCATTCCATCACCACGTGGGATGAGTTGGCTAACAAGTTTATAGCCAATTTTTTTCTCATCGGGTCATATGGAAGCATTAAGGGATGAGATATTAGCCTTCAAATAGGAACCTAATGAACCTCTTCATGAAATCTAGGAGAGATATAGAACTATGGTAAAGGAATGCCCCGACAGTGACATGACTGAAGCAATGATTCAACAGACTTTTTACAGGGTTATCAACACTACCAATCAATGTGTGGTAAATCATCTAGTTGGGGGAATTTTATGAAGATGCTTTATGCCGATGCTTGTGACATACTTGAAATGGCTGACACTTCTTCAGCTTGGCAGAATCGGGCAAATGTTCCTCAAGGTGACCCAAATGTAATCAATCTTCACAAGGAACTTCAAGAGCACGGATGAGATGACCCAAAGGGTCGTCTTATGAATTAAGACTCCATTCCAGGCTCATTAGCCTTAAAAAGATTAATTTTATTTACCTTGATTTACGTGCGTAGTCCGGGTGCGAATCTGTAAAGCCTTTATGTGAAATTTTCCCTAATATTATTTTCATGTCCATTCCTTTATATAAATTTTTATTAAAAAAAAGAGAATATTTCTTTGTATGATATCTTGAATTTTTATCGCTAGCATTTTTTCTTGGAAAGACAAGACTTTTACTTCTCGTATAAGTAAATAGAACTCCAATTGTAAATACTCGCCTTATGTAAATAGGACTCCAATTTTCCGCTCCGTCGGGATCAGCTTCGACAAAGTTGGAAGTATTTCAAGCGAATTTCTCCGCCGAACTCTTCCTCCCTCTTTCTCCGGCGAAATCCATTTGTTGCTTTGTATAGCTGTTTTTTGCACATAATGACCAAAAAGAGAGAAATAGAATATTGTATTATGGATAAAGAGGTAGGGGAAAGAGACTAAAGATTGTGCAGCAGCCTTCTGATCAAGATCATTGCAGAGACGTTAGCCAAGGAAAGAAAAATCTTACCAGTGAAGTAAGAAGGGACTGCCTTTTTCTTGATACAACTAATAGACATGTTTTAGATTTTGACTTTGAGAAATCATGCTCAGTCACTGGCAGACAGTTTAATGTCTATGCATGTTTAATTTGTGGAAAGTACTACCAATGAAGGGGTCATGTGTCCCATGCATATACACATTGTCGCAAAGCAGGGATCCACGTATATATCAACGTGCATACAGAGAAAGTTTATTTCCTTCTTCTGGATCCAAGATACGAGTGGATTGGAAGTGAATTCGAAAGGAAAAGCTGTAATTGAGTAGTGAGTGGCCTGCGAATTTGAGGTAAGTGATTGGTTTAACCTTGACTTGAGGGAATACGAATACCCAACTTAATTGCTATGTGAATTTGCATGTGTGTGATGTATAGGTGAGGTGACGAGTATCTATGCACCACCAAATTGTCCGTTAAGCATGATTCCTTCCCCGTTTACAATTCATTTGATTCACGACATAATTGTTTGATGATTAATGATGTTTATATGACTACTTTGCTATGTTAACTTGTCGTTAAGTCCTGTTTCAATTATTTTGCAAAGTGTTGGTTGTTTACCTTGTTTCATGTGGTATATAAAGATTGAGCGGGTTGACATTATTTTACGAGATATGTATATTCCTGTTGGTTTCATTTTGAGATGATATTGATGAAGTTTATGAGTTTTACAGCTTCTGTTTGCAATTGTTGATATTATGATGTTGTGAAAGGCTTGGCCTGAATTGTGAAAGTTTTTATGAGTAAACTGATATGATATGTTTGGTGGGAGAGGGGTGCACGCCGCAACAAGGAGTGATAAGGGTGGACATGTGGGATAGCCTGGCTCACCGTAATAGGACAAATAAGGGTGATATATATAGGGAGGAGCAATAAGGGTGGACAGGTGGCAGCGGGTTGCGCGCCGCAACAAGGAGTGATAAGGGTGAATTTTTATGTTTTACTAATTTTATATAATAAGGATTTGGAAACTCTGGTTTTATTTCAAAGGTTTTCATACTCTGATTTTTATTGTGATTTAAATTGAAAGTTGGAAAATTTGAAGAGTTGATTACAGTTGATATTTGAAAAGAGTTATCCAAGTTGCTTTTATTTACTATTGCAAGTTACTGGTTATCGAGTTTATTATTATTATTTATTTCTTGCTTTATTATATATATATATATATATATATATATGTCACACCCCAAAACTGAGGGACGAGACCGGCGCCCAATCGGATGAACTCGATCAAGCAAACCTGGATTTGCCTTTCCTACCCGACACATTTCCCCGTGTTCATAATGTACAATTTATAAGTGAAACAACAAAATAGAATCAAGCATGCGGTTACCGCATAAATCCCTTTCTTCTTTTAACATTTTAAACATTAGATATTACCAAAACATACATACTAAGTACAACATTCCCGATACGTGACCACAATTACGAGTAAATAGACGTGCAGGTAAAAAGGCCTCGGCTATACCTCAAAAGGAATGACATAAACGAAATGAGTCAACATGATTTACACACAGCTCTAAGAAGAAGTGAGGCTCCCCAAGACTGCTGAAGAGATGGAGGGAAAGGCACCATTAACGGCGATTAGCGCTACCTGCTACAGAACCACCTACATCCATTTAAAAGATATAGCGCCCCTAGAAAAAGGGACGTTAGTACCATTGAATAGCACTAGTATGTATGAACAAACCTACTCTCGATAGGATAAACATCAACAGTCAACACAAATAGAGGCATCAGACAAAAATACACCGAGACAAGGTTATTATTATTACTGATCCACCATCTTTTGGTTAATGTACTTTTAAGTTCGTCTTGTTATTATTATTACTGATCCACCATGTCGTTGTCAGAAGGAGTCCGATCTATGCCCCATCGGCTAAGCCATCCTAGGTGAGGTCCGAATTTCAATCACATCACATATAACCATTGTGGCTTGTTCTAACGGAGTCCGATCTCTGCCCGAATCGGCTAGGCTAACACCGTGCTTAAGCACAACACACAGAGTCCCATCTCTGCCCGATCGGCTAGACCATCTCAACTGTAAACAGTTAGGACAATAATCATTATCAAATCATAAACATATCACAATATCAAGTCATCCATGTGTACGGCATGGAGTCCGATCCCAGCCAGACCGGATAGGTCTTCTCACCCCTAAGACATTCTCCTGGTACAATTATGAGTGTTTTAGATCACTTACATCAATTTTAACCTTTTTGATCCCAAAACATATTTTTCTTTGATTCGTCTTTCATATCATTAGAATCCTTTGATTCACATTTCACAACAATTCTCCCTTTAATCCATATTCCATAACCATCCATTCCATTATTTCATGTTTCACAACCATTCAACCTCATATTTCGCATTTCACATCATTACTGTCTCTTTACCCACATTTCATATCATAGAAACTTTTCATTCGTATTTCGTACCATTCTAGTCTTTCAGAATTATCACACCCATCATATGCAAGGATCACACACATAGTAGAAGAAGGAATAAAATGATCACAACTCATAAACCCAAGTGGAACAACGATATGGTATTAGCATGGAATGACATAGAAGCAAAGATTCCTCAATTAGGCACATAGAACAAATAAATTTCATAGATATCCGACAAGAGAATCATACCCGGAAAGTGAGAACCATGGGTTTATCTGATGAGGATTAGAGTTAGCCATACATACCTTGAGTTGGAATTTCTCTATAATTTCTATCCAAAATCACCTGACCTTCTAACGCCTTCAATCTAAATTACAATGTGACACATTAGAACTTAGAGTTAGGAACATTGGACTAATTTGGGAATTTTATCAACTACTATGTTGTCCTTTAGATTAACTAACCCTTTTTAGTGAAAGAATGCCATAGCTTACTTTCCTTTTGCTAGATTATGGAAGATTATTCACATGCATGCAAGGTTTCACTTTTTATTTTCAAAACCCAACCAATGTGTGTTTTATTCTTACACAAAATCTGAGAAATTGGGGAAATAGGGTGAAGACTTACCTCTTTGAGTGAAGAAGATGACAATAACTTGATAATTTTCGGGCTTGAATGATTTTGGAAAATTAAATTGGATGATGTTGAAACCATCCCTCTCAAGAACCCTCTTCTTCTCTCTCTATTTTTGGTCAAAAGATTGTTAAAAATGAAGGGAAGAGGTGTTTTTATAAAAGAGGGGTTCGATTTTTAAATTTAGAAAAAGGAGCCCCAACACAGAGATGCGGTCATGAATGCGATCGCATTCCTGTCGCATAAATGGCCCTCAAAAGGGGCCAAAAGGAGACCGGACTGCCCAGGTATGCGACCACTACGTGGTCTGCATACCTGTTATGCGATCGCATAGTGCGTCGCATAACCTCCCTCGCAACAACCATGGGGCAAGAATGTGAAAACTATGTGGCCCGCATTCGTGAAATGCGATCGCATTCTAGGCCGCATAGTCGTCCTCAAAATGGACAGCAAAACTGTCCAGGTATGCGACCACTATGCAGTCGGCATACCTGTTATGTGATCGCATAGTGCGTCGTATAATGCGAAATTTCTGGAAAATTTAATCTTTCAAGTTATGGGATACTTTTTACTCAAAATAGGATCATTTTAGGAGTTTCCACATTTATAACAGCACAGGGACATATTATGGCATTATTTTTGACATAGAAATTTTACGGGTCTTTACATCCTCCCCCACTTAAAAATCATTCATCCTCGAATGAGTATCGGGAAATCATTTTATTTTGAAAACACAATATGCCAACCCCCAATTTCTACTAACTCCGATATTTTCTTAAAATTTTGCCACAGTTTCCTCTGTAATTAGGCCTATCTACCTACCAGAGTGCCCCCGAAACATATGTTCGTAACCAATTCCACACATAACTAGTTATTTCATGGCCTTGCACATCATTTGGTCACCTTGACAAGTCCCGTATAATTCAATTACTTCAACAGGCCATATACACGTCAATTAATCATTACCAATCTACACTTTAATTAATCATTTAACCGTCACATGTGTTTCACATAATTTCATTGACTCCAAGGGGTTGCACATTACTCAAATAGTCACAACATACAAAATTATGGCACAACTTGAGAAGTTACAACAGTAGAGCAATTAGGGGAAAATGGGGCGCTTTTGCACAAACTGAACATAACATATAATTGCTTAGAGATGACGGTTCGCACGATCACTACTAGACTTATTCAAACATGTGGGGATATTTTTCTTTCATTTCATTTTCCGCTTCCCACGTGGCTTCCTCAACTTGCGGACTTCGCCAGAACACTTTAACTGAAGGAATTTCGTTGTTTTCCTATCAAGAATAGCAACCGGAACCTCTTCATACGATAAATCTTCATTAAATTCAATAGTCTCAACTAGCACGATGGCTGATGGATCTCCAACCACTTTCTTCAACATAGACACATGGAACACCGGGTGCACTAATGACATCTCAGGGGGAAATTCCAGCCTATAAGCCACATGTCCTATCCTTTGAGCAATCCTATATGGCCCGACATAACTTGGGCTCAATTTCCTTTTCTTCCCAAACCGCACTACTCCCTTCATGGGAGACACCTTCAAGAATACCCAATCGTCTATTTGGAATTCCAAATCCCTACAACGAACGTCCGCATAGGATTTCTGATGACTCTGAGCAGTTTTCATCCTCTCCTGAATGACTCTAACTTTTTCCATAGCTTGGTGCACAAGGTCTGGTCCTAACAATTCTTCCTCACCAACCTCAAACCATCTGATCGGAGATCTACATCTCCTTCCGTACAATGCCTCAAGTGGGGCCATCTTAACACTAGCTTGGAAAATGTTATTATAAGCAAATTCTATAAGCGGCAAGTGATCATCCCAGCTACCCTTGAAATCTAATACACAAGCCCGTAACATTTCTTCAAGCATCTGAATGGTCTGCTCTACCTGCCCATCAGTTTGTGGATGGAATGTTGTGCTGAGACTTACCTGAGTACCCAAACCTTGCTGAAATTTTCTCCAAAAGTTAGTTGTGGACTGGGCCCATCGATCTGAGATAATAGATATTGGAGTGCCATGGAGCCTGACTATTTCTTTGATATACAACTGAACGTACTGTTCTGCAGTACCGGTGGACTTGACTGGCAAGAATTGAGCTGATTTCATGAGTCGATCCACTATCACCCAAATGGAGTCGAACTTTTGCTGAGTGCGGGGTAACCCTACCACAAAGTCCATATTGATCATCTCCAATTTCCACATCAGTATTTCCATAAGCTGCGTAAACCCACCGGGCCTCTGATGCTCAGCCTTCACTTGTTGAAAATTTGAACACTTAGCCACAAAGTCTGCCACACCCCTCTTTATACCATTCCACCTATAAATTTCCTTGAGATCGTGATACATTTTCGTAGATACTGGGTGTACGAAATACCTGGAATTATGAGCCTATGCCATTACTCTTTCCCGGAGATCATCCATATCTGGAACACATAAAGTCTCTTGACACATCAGGACACCGTCATCGTTGCCGAGTGAGAATGCTGAAGTCATGTGATTCAAAATTGCTTCCCTCAATTGTGCCAAAGACGAATCCCTAAATTTCTTTCCCTTGAATTCTGCTACAAGCGAAGATTCTGCTCCATTACGCACCACGATATCCCCTTCGCCTGAGGTCGAAAGACAGACCCCCAGACTAGCCAACTGATAAACTTCCCAAGCCAAAAGCCTTTGACCGGCTTCCAAATGTGCCAAGCTACCCATGGTTTTTATGACTAAGAGTGTCAGCTACCACATTCGACTTCCCTGGATGTTACAAAATATTCATATCATAGTGCTTGAGCAATTCTAACCACCTCCGCTGCCTTAGGTTCAACTCCTTCTGCCTGAATAAATACTGAAAACTCTTGTGATCTGTGAACACGTCCACATGGACCCCGTAAAGATAATGCCGCCAGATTTTTAATGCAAACACAATCGACGCGAGCTCTAAATCATGCGTCGGATAATTCTTCTCGTGATTCTTGATCTGCCTTGAAGTATACGCTATAAATTTACAACATTGCATCAACACACACCCCAAACCAACCCTTGAAGAATCACAATAAACTACAAATCCCTCCGAACCTTCTGGCAAGGTCAACACTGGTGCCGAAGTCAATTTCAATTTCAATTCCAGGAAACTCTTTTCACAAGCATCGAACCACTGGAACTTAACCGCTTTCTGCTACAGCTTGGTCAATGGGGAGGCGAGGACAGAGAATCCCCCCACGAACCTCCGATAATATCTAGCGAAACCCAAGAAATTGTGAATCTCTGTCGGGGTCGTTGGTCTAGGCCAATCCTTTACCGCTGCAATCTTTTGGGGATCAACCCGAATCCCTTCCCTGGAAACAACAGGGCCCAAAAAGGTGACTGATTATAGCCAAAACTCACATTTTGAAAACTTTGCATACAATTGGTGATGATGAAGAGTCTACAGAACTGCCCTAATGTGATTAGCATGATCTTCCTGACTTTGCGAATAAACAAGGATATCGTCAATGAAGAAAATCACAAAGGAGTCAAGAAACAATTTGAAAACCCGATTCATAAGATCCATAAAAGCTACTTGGGCGTTGGTTAGCTCAAAATACATTACCAAGAATTCAAAGTGCCCATAACGAGTCTTGAAGGCGGTCCTAGGAATATCTGATCTTTAACTGGTGATACCCGGACCGTAAATCAATCTTTGAAAAGAACCTAGCACCTTGCAATTGATCGAATAAATCATCTATCCAAAGCAATGGGTATTTATTCTTTATGGTGACCTTGTTGATCTGTCGATAAACAATACATATACAAAGCGATCCATCCTTCTTCCTGACCAATAGAACCGGTGCGCCCCATGGAGACACACTAGGCCTAATGAAACCCTTTTCTAATAGATCATTCAATTGCTCTTCGAACTCTCTCAATTCTGCTGGCGCCATTCGGTAGGGTGGAATAGATATTAGCTGCGCATTTGGCAATACATTAATCCCGAAATCAATCTCTCTATTAGGTGGAATCCCAGGAAGCTCATCCGGAAAAACCTTAAGAAACTCATTCACAACAGGCACGTATTCGGGAGCAGGCACCTCTGAAGTGGTGTCCGTAACCCGGACCAATTGGAAGGTACACCCCTTCCTAATCATCTTCGAGGCCTTGAGGTAGTAAATAAACCTGCCTCTTAGCACAACATCATTCCCCTTCCATTCAACAACTGGTTCCTCTGGAAACTGGAGCCTCATAATTCTAGCTCGGCAGTCGAGTTTAGCAAAGCACGAGTAGGTAGAGCCAATCCATCCCCATAATCACATCAAAATCCACCATTCCTAGCTCAATAAGATCGGCCGTGGTATCCCGACCACACACCGTGACAACACAATTCTTATAGACTCGCACGACCATAATAGAATCACCACCCAGAGTCCACACAGAGAACGGCTCATGAAGTTGTTCGGGTACTACCCCAAAACTTGAAGCAATAAAGGGAGTAACACATGACGAAGAAGACTCGGGATCAATAAGAGCATAAACATAATGTGTTTGAACAGTCAGAATACCTGTGACAACATCTGGAGAAGCCTCCGTACTCTGGCGACCACTCAAAGCATAGAACCGACTGGGTCCTCCCCGACCTCGGGCAACACCCCTGGCTGCACCACGCCCTGCTGGTGCTGAATGGCCTCTAGCTGGTGGGCATGCTGAAGATGTAGCAGCTGAAGAACTAGATGGCTGGGCGGCACCCCATCCTGCATCCTCGCTGGATGAAGGGCAGTCCCTATGAATATGACCCCTGAACGGCCTAGCTGATGGAACCCCTTGCCACCAGAACTATCCCCAAAACGACCTCCCTACTAATGATGATGGTGAAGCCCTGGTGACGGGGCAATAGCTGATGGTTGAGCATGAGACTAGGATGGTCCTGATGACTCTCTCCCGGGGACTTGTCTCCCTCCTCCAAAGGAACTCCCACGGCTGCCAGCCGACCGAGTTCTACTAATACTCTCTCTCGCCATCCTTATCTTTAATTTCCGAGCCTCCGTAGCTTGGGAAAATCCCACAATCTCCCCACGGTTGATATTTGAATGCAGAGAAACTATAGGAGCTTCATTAATAACCAATGGAGCAAGGCCCTGAACAAACCGGCGAAATCTAGCCTCCATAGTCGGCATCATGTGGACATCGTACTTGGACAAGTGCACGAGCTCCATATGATACTCCCACACACTCCTGTTGCCCTGCTTTAGGACCTCAAATTTTGTAGCACGGGCTTCCATGGTCTCGGCAGGAACTAAATGGTCCATGAAAGCACCTACAAACTCATCCCACCTCGCCGGAGGGCTCCCCTCCCCACGGGAATCCTCCCACATCTCAAACCACAAATACGCTGCTCCCCTCAAACGATAGGAAGCTAACTCGACCCCCTCTGTCTCTGTAGCCTTCATAACCCGAAGAGTCTTGTACATCTCATCTATAAAATCTTGAGGGTCGGCCTCCGGGTCGGTGCCTGTGAACTCTACAGTGGCTAACTATAGATAAAAAGGTTCTTTCCTAAATGTCCATGCAGCCCCCTAATTATAGATGTGGTCGGCAACACACCGATAAGAAGGGCTCTACTAGAGACGGCTCCGAGACATCTTAGGACACTTTTAAAACCTTAGGCTCTGATACCAAGCTTTTCACGGCCCAAAACTGAGGGAAGAGATCAGCTCCCAACCGGATGAAGCCGGTCAAGCGAACCTGGATTTGCCTTTCCTACCTGACGCGTTTCCGCGTGTTCATAATGTACATTTTATAAGGGAAACATCAAAATAGAATCCCTTTCTTCTTTTACCATTTTCAACATTAGATATTACCAAAGCATAAATACTAAGTATAATATTTCCGATACGAGACCACGGTTACGAGTAAGTACAACAACTACCCAAAATATGTTTACAACCCACATAGTGTCTACGGAGCCTCTAGGAGTATGGAGAAGAATATATAGACATGCCGGTAACAAGGCCCCGACTATACCTCAAAAGGAATGGAATAAAAAAAATGAGTCAACATGATTTACACACAGCCCCAAGAGGAAGTGAGGCTCACCAACACTGCTGAAGAGATGGAGGGAAAGGCACCACTAATGGCGATCAGCGCTACCTGCTACAGAACCACCTACATCCACTTAAAAGATGTAGCGCCCCCGGCAAAATGGACGTTAGTACCATTGAATAGCACTAGTATGCATGAACAAACATACTCTAGATAGGATAAATATCAACAATCAACATAAATAGAGGAATCATATAACAATACACCGAGGCAAGGAAAAACACAAAATAAAGTTACCACAACCTTCATTCAATTTTTCCAACTTTTGGTTAATGTACTTTTAAGTTCACCTTGTTATTATTATTACTGTCCACCATGTCGTTGTCACACAGAGCCCGATCACTGTTCGATCGGCGAAGCCATCCTAGGTGTGGTCCGAAATTCAAACACATCACATATAACCACCGTGGCTTGTTCTCACGGAGTCCGATCTCTGCCCGATTGGCTAGGCCATCTTAACTGTAAACAGTGAGGACAATAATCATCATCAAATCATAAACATATCACAATATCAATTCATTCATGTGTACGGAATGGAGTCCGATCTCAGCCAGACCGGATAGGCCTTCTCACCCCTAGGAAATTCTCATGGTACAATTATGGGTGATTTAGATCACTTACATCAATTTTAACCTTTTTGATCCCCAACACATATTGTTCTTTGATTCATCTTTCATATCATTAGAATCCTTTGATTCACCTTTATCAACAATTATTCCTTTAATCTATATTCCATAACCATCCATTCCATTAATTCATGTTTCACAACAATTCAACCTCGTGTTTCGCATTTCACATCGTTACCGTCTTTTTACCCACATTTCATATCATAGAAACTTTTGATTCGCATTTCATACCATTCTAGTCTTTCATAATTACCACACCTATCATATGTAAGGATAACACACATAGTAGAATAAGGAATAAAATGATCACAACTCATAAACTCAAGTAGCACAATGATATGGTATTAGCATGGAATGACATAGAAGTAAAGATTCCTAAATTAGGCATATAGAAAACATAAATTCCATAGATATCCGACAAGAGAATCATACCCGGAAAGTGAGCACCATGGGTTTATCCGATGAGGATTAGAGTTAGCCATACATACCTTGAGTTGGAGATTCACTATAATTTCTATCCAAAATCACCGGACCTTCTAACGCCTTTAATCTAATTTACAATGTGACACATTCAAACTTGGAGTTAGGAACCTTGGGCTAATTTGGGAATTTTATCAACTACTATGTGGTCATTTAGGTTAACTAACCCCCTTTTAGTGAAAGAATGCCCTAACTTACTTCCCTTTTGCTAGATTATGGAAGATTATTCACATGCATGCAAGATTTCTCTTCTATTTTTAAAACCCAACCTATGTGTGTTTTATTCTTATACAAAATCTGAGAAATTGGGAAAATATGGTGAACACTTACCTCTTTGAGTGAAGAAGATGACAATAACTTGATAATTTTCGGGCTTGAGTGATTTTGGAAAACCAAATTGGATGATGTTGAAACTTCTCTCTCAAGAACTCTTTTTTTCTCTCTCTATTTTTGGTCAGCATATCGTTAAAATGAAGGGAAGAGGTGTTTTATAAAACAGGGGTACTGGTTCTAAATTTATATAAAAAGGAGCTGCGACACAGAGATGCGATCAGGAATGCTATCACATTCCTGCTATGCGGTCCGCGTTCCTGTCGCATAAATGGCCCTCAAAAGGGGCCAAAAGGAAACTGGACTGCCAAAGTATGCGACCACTATGCGGTCTGCATAACTGTTATGCGAACGCATAGGGCATCACATAACCTCCCTGCAACAACCATGGGGCAAGAATGCGACAACTATGCGGCCCGCATTCGTGAAATGTGATCACATTCCAGGCCGCATAGCAAACTGTCCTGGTATGCGACCATTATGCGGTCCGCATACCTATTATGCGATCGCATAGTGCGTCGCATAATGCAAAATATTTCTGGAAAATTTGATCTTTAAAGTTCTGAGATACTTTTTACTCAAAATAGGACATTTTTAAGAGTTTACACAGTTATAACAGCACAGGGACCTACTCGGGAATTATTTTTGACATAGAAATTTTAAGGGTCTTTACAATATATATATATATATATATATTTTGTTCACATATTATGTAGTTAATGCCCCGCCATAGCCTCGTCACTATTTCGTCGAGGTTAGGCTCGTCACTTACTCAGTACATGGGGTCGGTTGTACTGATACTACACTCTGCACTCTTTTGTGCATGTCTAGGTACCGGTCAGAGTTAGGAGATCTTAGTAGCCGAGTATTTCGTTCGGAGACACGAGGTAGATCTGCTGGCGTCCGCAGATTCCTGGAGTCTTCTCTTAGTTCTTTAGATACAGTTTTTATTATATTCGAAATAATTACATTATTTCTTTCAGTCCATTATTTGTAGTAATCTTAGTAGTTCATGAATTGTGACACCAGACCCTGGGTAGTCTTAGAGTTATATATATATATATATATATATATATATATATATATATATATATTTAGTTCGTGACTCGGGTTATTTATTTGTTTATCATTTTATTTATGAAGTTAGTCGCTGGTAATCATTGCTAAGATTGCCTAGCAAGTGTTGTGTTAGGCGTCATCACGATCCCTAAGGTTGGGATTTGGGTCGTGACAATGGACAAGCCATAGCTCAGTTGACAACTACTGTGAATCAGCTAGCAAAAGCCCAACTTCAGCAAGTTAAAGGAACAAAGCAAGTAAATACAATGGAAGAATTGAATTTAATGGTGAACAAGAGGGGACAACGTGCTCAACAAGTGCAAAGCAATCAAGATCAATATGAACAAAGTGGAAGTGACTACAACCAAGAATTCTTATGATGACCAAAGCGAGGAAGCAGTAGCGTTTTTCAATTCTTGCCGTAACGCTCTTAGCTCTTTAGGCTTAAGTGAATTCTGCCTAGTATTTACTTCGATGGTCTTTAATTCCTTCCAGGTGTACGTTGCTCCCATCTTCACTTGAGGTAATGTCTTCACCTTTTAAATTCATGGATTATTTGCCTTTTGTCCTCTCATGTATTTGTCTTCATGCTACTTTATTTTCTTTCTTTACTCTCCTTCCGCATTTTATTTAGTTTTGTTTCGAATCTTTTCATCTTCATGTTTTTTTGTTACTACACAGTGAAAATATAATATTAAGCATAAAATAATATAATTAACACTCAAAAAATGATTAAAAGTACTAGAACATGAGGCAACAATCAGAAAATATATGTATTTTTTGCCAAATATTACAAGTATTCTTATAATGGAAGTCCTTCTTCAACTTGAATTTGTCTCCATATAATATTACTCTAGTTGGAAATCTGCTCATAGTTTGATCAACGACTTCAAGACCTAGTCCTTTTGATATTTAGTTTTTAATTCTGCAACCTTTTATGTTAGCATACAACAAATATCTTGAACAAAACTGATTCTTTGAAAGCTATTTGTTAATCATGAAACTCACATCAACAACTAAATTTTTGCAAATAATTACTCAAATTTAATAGAACTCATAGTTTGTCCCCACTTCATTCCCAATTCACACCCGTATTCTCTTTCCCCTCACTGTTAGAATGCTTCTTGAGTGACTACCAATAACACCCACTTGTAATTGAAGATAAAAGTTTTGTTCAAGAATGCGTTGGAGATGATAGTGACCCAAATTCAGTTTTAACTTTTACTGGCTTTTGCCATTCATGTTTATTTAACAGTGAAAAACGTTTGTTTAGTGAGAGAAAATGAGCTTTGCTAAGTGGGTAACAACTAACAAGTGATAATTAGGGAGCATGAAAGTGAAAAGATAAGAATCAATCTAAGCTATTAAAACCTAAGGTGAACATATGGCTTTAATCAAGCACTCTACTGAACATCACAATCATTAAAATTAGAATTTATCAATATTTTAAGGTTTAAAATCACGAATTCCCATTTTGATTATCTATAACATCGTAGTCAAGTGGAAAATTAAGTTAAAACGAAAAACAAAATAGTAATGTGATTGCATGTATAAATTAAAGTTTATTCCTTGTCGTCCAGCCGACTAAGTCATCCTTAAATAGCAACATACAATTAAGAAATGAAAAAATGAACAGTTTTACAAATATTTATATATTCAGGACATCTGACATATATACTTTACAACTTTATTTACTGGAAAAACAAAAATATGACATTTTTTCTGTTCTTATTAGTAACCCTTCCTATATTCCTTAGTTTCCTACTTCTACCAGCCAAGAATGGAAAAACTGTTGGGCATCAATTTGATAGTTTAACCACTCATCTTTATTTTTGAAAACTTTACAAAAAATATGGGAAAATCTTCTCATTAAAACTTGGTTCCACAACTATTATAGTAGTTTCTTCAGCAAAACAAGCAAAAAAGGCAACAAAATACAAGATTTAGCATGTTGTAGTAGACCTCCTATTTTTGGACAGCAACAGTTGTCTTACAATGGTCTTGATACTTCCTTTGCACCTTACAATGACTATTGGAGGGAAATGAGAAAAATTTGTGTTGTTCATTTGTTTAGACTCAAGAAAGTGCAGTCTTTTAGTTCAATTCGTGAAGATGAAGTATTTAGAATGATCAGCAAGATAGCTGAAAAAGCTGCAGCTTCAAAAATAACCAATTTGTGTAACATATTGATTTCACTAACTAGTAAAATTATTTATAGAGCTTCTTTTGGTATTAGGTTTGATGAAGAAGCACATGAAAGGAGGAAATTTGATGAAGTTTTAGCCGTGAATCATGAAATGATGGTTGCCTTCTTTCTGTCTGATTATTTTCCTTTCTTAGGTTGGTTAGATAAACTTTCTGGAAGTATGACTAGACTCGAGAAGAATTTTAAGGAGTTAGATGTGTTTTATGAAGAACTTATTGAACAACATCTCAATCCCATGAAGCCAACATCCATGGAAGAAAATATTCTTGATCTTTGCTCCAATTGAGGAAAGAGCAATCAACTCCAATCGTTCTCATTTCGTGTGGAAGTATTTTGAAAATTTATATAGCCAAGCGTCCTTTTATTTTGCAAATGTTCTTTCTTTTTTTAAGTGACTAATATGCATGTAACAAATTTCACAGGTGTCTTTGGTCTATTTTAGTATCCATCATATGGCATCCATTCTCTTGGTTTTGGGTAAGTGGCATAAGCCAAGTACCAAGTGGCAGAGGAGACATAACAGTTGTCTCTTTGCATGGAAAGTTTTTGGCAAGTAGATGAACAATTGCCATTTTGTTACACAATTCATACAACTATACCTACTTCCTATACCATCGAAGATACACCAGCAACTATTTTGTTCTCTTGTGATTATTAATGATTAGTAATCATCACTATAAGCCTTCTCATTTTCAATTACGCTTAGCCTTTTGTGTGTTTCAATTTCTTTTTATAACCTGTGTTTATTTCCTCTTTCCAGACTTGCTGGTATTATTTAATTATGTTGATTCCTGTATCCTCTAAATAAATAGAGATGGGCTTGTTTAATCCTGTAAAAATATTTCACATTGCTGAAATAGTTTTTTAGGACAGTGCCCAACACAACTCAAGCCAATTCGTGTATCTTCTTACAAATAATATTATTGCAGTATTTATTATTATTATTATTATTATTATTATTATTATTATTATTATTATTATTATTATTATTATTATTATTATTATTATTATTATTATTATTATTATTATTATTATTATTATTATTATTATTATTATTATTATTATTATTATTATTATTCCGTATCATCTCCTTACATTTTGGAAAATACAAAGGCAATTCTCATGGTAATCAACTACTGTAAGCTCTATAGCTCCATTTCACTTTATATGTTGCTGTTTGATGGAAGGAAGTCTTAGAAAAGAATAACTTTTGGCACTATATTAAAAGTACTCTTAGTTGTCGCTTAATTGGGAGATAAGTTATTCCGGGATTATAATTGTAACGATTCGACCGGTCGTTTTGAGCTCTAGTGCATCGTTCAGCGGTTTGAAGTCGTGAGCAGCTCCATTTCAGGTGTTATGACTTGTAGGTGTGGTCGGAATTGAATTTCGGAAAGTTTAGAGTTGGTTTGGAAAGAATATTCTCATTTCAGGAGCCTTAAGTTGGAGAAATTGACTAAGATTTGAATTTTGAGTAAATGACATCCAAAACAAGATTTGAAGGTTCCTGCAGATTCGTATTATGATTTCGGACTTGGGCGTATGTCCGAAATGGGGTTTTGGATAACCCGGGAGCGTTTCGGCGTATATTGTGGAAGTCAGCATTTTAGATGAATTTCCTAAGTTTGGCTTGAAGCGCATTTCAGTGATATTGATGTCCATTTGGGATTTCGATCCTGGTAATAGCTCCGTATTGTGATTCTGGAGCTGGGAGTACGATCGGAAGTGAATTTGGATGTCCGTAGGTCATTTTCAAGTCATTTGGCTAAATATAGAAATTTGAAGGTTTTTGAGAAATCCGACCGTAAGTGTAAATTTTGATATCAGGGTCGGAATGTGATTTTGGAAGTTGGAACAGGTCAGTAATGTCGAATATGACTTGTGTGCAAAATTTAGGGTCAATAGGAGGTGATTTGACGGGTTTCGGCATCGAAGGTGGAAGTTTGAAATTCCAAGTTCATAAAGTTTGAATTTTGGTGTGATTCGTGATTTCAGCGTTGTTTGATATTATTTGAAGCCTCAAACAAGTTCGTGGGATGTTATGGGACTGATTCGTGTGATTGGACGGGGTCTCGGTGGCCTCGGGTGTGTTTCAGGGTGGTTTCAGACCGTTTTTCCCCTATATGTTGTTGCTGTTTGCTGGTGTCACTGGTAACCTATGCGATCGCAGCCCATAGTGTGCGATCGCGGAGAAGGAATTTTAGGAGCTGGAATTTTTTCTTGTGCGATCGCAGTAGTAGTTGTGCGATCACACAATAGGAAAAATTGAGGCTGCGGGGAATTGCCATGTGCGACAGCAGGGATTGTTGTGCGATCGCACAAGGGTGTATTTAAGGGGCTTCTGGGACTTGGTGTCGCGCCCCCCTTTCTTCCTCGCGGAGATCAGGTTTGTGACATTGGTTGGGTCAACTCATTCCCTTTGGGAAAGGGGGTTTGCATATTTTTAGGAGTCGCCACCTAACGATTTTAATGGTGCGTTAGGGCACCTAAGGGGTTCAATTATAACTATGTTGCTAACCAGATACTTGGGTAAGGGCTTGAAATTATCCTTAGGGGAAGGTGTTAGGAACCCCTAAGGATCCACACATGTGGTTCCCAACCGAATGGTTTCGTGAATTTGTACAAATAGCAAATAACAAGTAAAGGCTCAAATAAGAGGGGATTTAAGTCTGAAACATGCGGATGTTTGAAAATATAGCAAATGAGGTTAGACTTTGGAAAAAGATTACGAGCTAAGCATATAAAAGGTGTCCTAGGTTAATAATATGGATCACATCAATACAATACCCGGTCATCACTCCTCGAGGAGGGGCTACACGTGGTATTAGCGCATCGGTCATCATATCCATATTCTACCCTTTCCCACCCTGCGAAGGTGATTAAAGCGCGTGTTGGTCATGAAACGTATCGCGTGCTATTACCCGTCCCATCATATTTAGTCCTGGAGGAAGTTAGGGACTACTATTCCTAGAGGGTGAGTACTAGGCTGAACCCCTAGGTTTAAACGGCAAAATTCTAAACGACAAACAAAACAATTAGGACTACAAATAGAGAGAAACATATAGAGGCAGATATGAGGTTCAGATATTGCTCTCCAAATTATACACATAAATAGAACGACTAAAACACAAGTAAAGTCTTTAGCTTCAGGACCTAAAGCATGATGTCTAGGCGATAATACCATAAGGGGTTGTGTTTTTTACTAAGTTTCAAAGAAAAGGGTCTCTACAAGATTTAGACTATTTATCCTAACCTAGTATTAACCATACATCACACAGAAAGAAGGTATGTATTCGGTTTTAATAAGTTTAATACCTAAGACTTGCATAGGCATATTAAACCGCTCCAGTTACACTATTTTAGCTTTTTCAGAACATAGTAGTTAGACAATGATGAGTCTTTTTTAACCTTAGTCATGATAAAGAGGTGAGTATTTAAACTAATATGAATGCAGTGTCCTAAAAAACAAGATATCTAAATGCATATATGGTGTAGAATGATGCAAACCTATGCATGCTTTTCTAAATGCACAAAATGTTTTCAGAAATCAGAATCTATTATTTTTTTTAGGGTGGAATTTACTTCTGAACACATCCTTTTGACTCGAAACAGAAAAAACAGAAGCGTAGTTAACCTGCTGAACCTAGCACATGATTTCTAATGCAAATATCGATAATTGATGTTATTATTTAACCTAAGACAAGATTTCTAGATGTAGTAATTGTGAAAATGCAGAGGCAGTAACATAACAAGATTTCTAAGTGAGGCATGAGTATGGCAGAGATACTAAAATAAACAGGCCTAAAACATGTTCTATAATGCATGAATGGAAGGTATTCATAATCATGGTGACTATTTCACACATATACAAAATAAATCCTATAGCATGGTTTCTACCCGTAATTATACTAACCATGCATAACCCCATCCATTTCACTATCCAGCCCCATGATCTTTCTTACAATTAGTTATTACAGACCAGCATTGCACAATTTCATAACTAAATAAGGAAATTAAGAAGTTACACTATAGGGAGCCTAATAGTAAGCCCAAACCCTCTGATCCAACAATGCCATATGCCATGACCTTTTATAACCCAGGTGTGTCAGAGTTCCTAAGGACCTCATAGGATCCCAGGCAATGCTCGCACCCAGGTACCCTAGCCAGGAATGAGTAAGTGCAGTGTAGGAATGCCAGCCTTGTGTGTCAGAGTTCAATGGGTACCCAAATGGTACCCAAGGCAGTGCTCACACGAAGGGGGATGGACATAGAAACTAGGAGTGGTGAGATGTACTCATAGTTTTGTTTAAAAAAGATTTGAGTTAGAAATAGTTTTCTGAAATAAATTTTTGAAATAACCTTGAATAACAACATGAGAATTTGCTCTTATGAAAAACCAACTTGAGGAGGAAAAGAAACAGGACAATCAGCAAATGACAAACACACACAATTTAAAAAACAAACACAGTCAGGGATAGGGGAACTGGGGATAAATATGTCACAGAGTGAAAGCAGACTTGCACACAAGTAGACCTTAGAGTAGTATTACAGGACCTAATAGTCACAACATAGTTCGTCATAGAGTATTCATACTAGGATCCCAAATAGAATCAAATTGGGGTGGGGGGGCGGTGTTAGTATTACATAGCGACTAAGTATCATGAATGCATGCTTATGGTGTCAGGAGTCTGGGATAAGGCATAATCATAGTGAAACAGATGAGAAAGCAATAGACACGCTGAACTAAAGGGAAAGGGAGATCATATGGACATAGTAGATAGGCTAAATGCGAGGTAAGCAGCAGAACCACAAATAGAAGCATAAGAGGAACGAAAGGAATCGTAATACAAACGAAATCATATTGTTTTGGATGCTATAAACATAAACTGGAAAACATACCAGTTTTGAATGAAAGACTGAATGCAGAATGAAGAGCAGTAATGTGAAGAATAGCAGAGTAGTAGTGTGTAGATGCAATAGAACATGAGAACAACAGAGCAATAACACAATAGAATCACTCCGTCTTGGCTTGCAGCCGACTGAGTTGCAAGTAAACAGCAAGAGCAGCAAAAGAGTGTATGTGTGTGTGTAGGAGACAGCTTAAAACAGTATCTTCGTTCCTCCCCTTGTTATTGAAAGATTAGAAGTATATATAGTTTGAAACTATGTAGCAAATAAGGCAAGAATCATAGTTCAACCGTAAATTATTGAATTATGTACCAATTATAATCACATCAGTGTCCCGACTCCCTTTAATTAGGGAGTCAGGACTCAAACAGATACAAGTTGTATCAAGTAAGGAAATGGAGCAATTACAGAACTAAATTTACCATAATTAGAGCATGTGGCATGTGATAAGGACTTAATACAGAATGCTCTGAGTAAGGAAAGTATATGTCAAATATTTGAAAATATACTTAGGCACATAAATATAGTAGAATACAATTTGATTCTGAAAAGTAAATTACATGAATGACGTATAGGACTAAAATCATAAGGGACTCAGTTTTAATTAAGGAGTACATGTAAGGAAATAATTCAAAATCAGTAAACGGTTCTAAGGAAAACACATATGAGTTACACTCTTTAGAAAAGTTTTCACAGATCACATAATTAATTAGATGCTATGTAATGTCTATACAACAAGTAATCGAATTTATCAAGCAATGACTACCACAAAAATCAGGGACAACCTTAGGCAAGTAGTATAGCAAATTTAAAACCTTAGGTAAAGCAGGAATCACACTGGTTCATAGACGAACAATGAGGTTAACATAATAGAATCACAGAGGCAATGAGCCTTAACAACAACAACAACAAGGTACAAGTCATAGAGGAGCATAATATTTATGAGAAGTAAAAGCTCAAACAACATATTAGTCACAGATAGATTCAAAGTTTTAGGAAACACTTAGGGTTTTCAGTAGAGCAAGTAAAAAATGAAAGGCATCATCAATCAATCGTTAAATCATAGAAATAAACATAGAATAATACTAAAAATAGAAGCAAAAAAATCATTTTTGAAGGGGTTGATGAAACCCTTGTTTTTAAAATTGATAGAACGTTTAAAGATGAGTTTTTTTAGAGAAAACATAGAAAGAATCTTTGTAATATTGTAGATCTAAAGTAGATCTAGAATAAATCGAAAGACATAGGGTTAGGGTTTCGTGGAACCTAGAGAAGTAGGAAGAACCTCAGAGGCGGCACTGGGTTAAGCCGGACAAGTTGTAAACTTACTCAAATGGTCGGGGAGGCTGGAAAGCGGCATGGGACCATGGGAGGCAAAAGAACTGCTCCAAGTTCTCCTAAGGACCCCAGGGTATCACCGGACCGGTAGGATTTAAGGGACTGGGCTGGGTCATTGGGTTGGTTAAGGTTTGGGTAAAAATGGTTGAAATTTAAAATAGAAAGGCTAAATTAATAAATACCTAGTTAAAAGTAGATAAATATTTTATAAATATGTCTAATAATTATAAAAAATGCAATTGAGGCTACATAGACTGAACTAACATGATTAATAGTGTTTAAACTATAAGTGACTAATTATTGAGTAAAAATTATCATAGAAATAAGTAACTAGGCTATAATTGCAAAGTCAATGCAATTATAGTCAAATGGTTCCAATTTGGCTAATTTGTGAAATAAATTTGGTCTTAATAGGACCAAAATGATATATAAAATTGTGAAATGTTTTTGAAACCATTTGTAATACAATTTATAATATATTATTAGAGGTAAAACCACTGGATAAAAATAAATAAATTCATAGAAAAATACCAATTGTTATAAAAACTGATTTTGAAGGTATATATGCAAGTTTAAAATAATTTTGAGGAAAAAATGGGTATCAACACTTGGCTTGTACGAACGCGGGAGAGGGCATGTGAACGCACAAAAGCAAATCTAGGGCAGCATAGTTGGCATATGCGATCGCAAAGCATTTCATGCGATCGCATATGAGGTTTTTCTGGGCAGTGCCTTAAAAACGGGATTTGGGCCATTTCTTCATTTTTCACTTGGTGTGGACAATTTTGGAGGAGCTTCAAGAGAGGTTTTTCGTCAAGGATCACAGGGTAAGTAATCCCTTTATGTTTCTAAGTTAAATACAAGGTTATTACATGGAATTATACTTGAAAATTGTGGAAAATATTGAAGAAAACCTAGAAATGGTATTTTGGATTTCTACCACGAATTTGGACATGGAATTTAGAGTAAATTGTATATCTGAACTAGTAAAGACATGTGTAGAATATATCTTCAAGAATTTTCGGATTTCGTGCACGTGGGCCCGATGGCATTTTGATCAATTCACTGAGCGGAGTTGGGAACTTTAATAATTTGAATTTTAACGAATATTAGAGTATATTTTCATGGGTTTGTCGTTATTTGGATAGATTTTGGGCGTTGTACGTCCATTGGAGTCGTCCGAAGGTCTTGGAAGGCGTTTATGGAATTTCGGAGTGAGGTAAGTCTCCTTTCTAACTTTTTGAGGGGGAATTGTCCCCCTAGGTGAACTAATTAAGTATGTGCTACTGTCTTCGGGGACTACGTATGCACGAGGTGACAGGAGTCCGTGCGTAGCTACTATGATGCCATGTCCTGATAAGGTTATAGTATTGAATATTATTAAACTTGGAAAATGAGTTTCAAAACAATGATTTAAATGCTATTTTGCGTGTTCCTTTAAGAGGATTTTATTATTTCCTCAGGAAACGTTTTTCTTGATAAAAATGCGGAATTATTATATGAATACGTGTACATATGAGCACCTGAGTCGCATGTATGATTTGCGAGAAGGTTAGCCTTATTATTATTATTATGTTGACCGCGTCGCATGATTGATTCGTGAGCGCGGATAATAGATGCATCTATTGTTTGGGCCGTTCGACCCTCGGCAGTGCATAGTTCATGTTTATGTTGGTTCAGGCCGTCGACCCTCGGCATTGCTTGTGCATGATATTTACTGCGTATTTGTTGTGATTTGTACATGTTTATCGGCCTAAGGAAGTTTTAAATGGCCAGTTATGAGGAAGAATAATTGATGTGTAAAAATGTGAAATAAGTCGGATGTTTATTATCCCTGATTATTATTTAAATTGTAAACTGAAATGACGAAGATTTAAAGTGTTAAACATGGAAGGAGTTAATATTATTTATTCGTGATTTTAATAAATTGCTTATGACATTCAATATTAGTAACTCACTTGATTATACTAAATTGATTTCTAGCAAGTGTCTGGTTCGACCTCTCGCCACTACCTCTCTGAGGTTAGGCGAGCGACTTACTGAGTGCACGTTGTTTTCGTACTCATGCTACACTTGTTGTGCATTTTTATTGCACAGGTACTTTCATAGCGATAAGGCTGGTTTGGAGACTTAGGCGAGCTGCATCATCTGGAGGCGATCCGCAGCTGGCAGAGTCTCCCTCGTATTGTATTGGTTTTATTTTAATTTACTTGTCCAATTGTATTTCGGACAAGTTTGTAGAATTTGTAAAATTCTTAGAAATTGCTCATGTACTTGTGACACCGGGTTCTTGGAAGTGTTTGGGATTTAGTGTAATAAATCATAAAATTTTTACCTGTCGTATTTACTTAATGAGAATTTTTGTTCACTTATTATGTAATAAAGTGAAAGGTAATGATTTCCAAAAAATGTTAAAACATGAATCTATTTCAAGTAATTAAAGATTGGCTTGCCTGACGGTGGCGTCCGGCGCCATCACGACCTTATGGATTTTGGGTTGTGACAACACGGTATCAGAGCTCTAGGTTCCTTTAGGTATTACGAGCCATGATCGAGTCTAGTAGAGTTTTGCAGATCGGTACGAAAACGTCTGTACTTATCTTCGAGAGGCTACATGGGATGTTAGGAGTACTTCCCTTCTTGATTCCTCATCCTGCGATTTGATTCCTTTAAGGCTTATGCCTAAGTTTATTCCTACTAAATCTTACGCGTCGCGAAGCGCTTGCTATGAATCGGGAATTTGAAGAATTGAAATGGTGCTACGGATATGATGCGAGATTTTTTCCAGTTGTAATTGGTTGGGGGCTGTTTTTATGGCCATGTAGAAGGATAATATGTGTTTTCAATTAAGTAGTTGTGTTTCTGAGAGCCGTAAGGCTATGCTCAGGTAGTGATGATGCTTACGATTGGTTATCGCGCGATGTCGATATGATGATAGAATGTTTGCCAGTATGTTGGGGGTGATGAATGGCTTGAAGGGAGGTCTTCTTAGAGTGTGATTTCGAGGTTTTGGTATTTTAGTTCCGGCAGATGAAAGGCATTTGGATTACGAATGGTCCGGTTGCGGTTGATAAAGTAGTAAGATTGGTGTCTTCAAGTGAGGTGGGATATGCACCTATGATGTGGTGTCGTCGTCACAGATAGAATGGAATATATCAAGTCTGTCGGTGTTATTGCTTCTTCTGGTGCATTGGTCAGAGTATTGTGAAGAAGTATTGAAGAAGCGGCTGTCAGAGACCATGTGGCGCGGTGGTTCAGTACCGGATAAGTGTTGATAATTAAGGCATATAGAGAAAGATGATATTCGGAGAGTTTGAAGTCGTGGTGATCTGCTGGTTTAAGAGATACAGATAATGATATTGAATTGAGGCTAGGTGGTGGTTCCATTTCTAGGAGGCCAGGCGTAAGAAGCGGAAGTCGAGCAGTCGCTATGTGGGGGAGCGGCAGCATAGCTTGGAATTAGAAGATATTGTCGCGCATTTAAGGGATGTCCATGAAGAGCAGACGGTCTAGTAAAGTTGGTAAATGTAGCAAGGCGTATGAGGGGGTATTGATGTAACAGAGAGTGTGCATTTCAATGTCGTTGGAAGGTGTCAGTTGGTGAATTACATAGGTGGGTTACCTCCTGTGAGTAGGTTAGCGGTCGTGTGATTGGGAAGTCTCTGTGAGGGATTCTAGTGGTTGTTTAGTAGGAGGCAGGATGTGTTAATGATGCTAGAGAATTTGAGTAATTAGGGAGTGTTATCAAGAGAATTTGGAAGAATTGGACGGATCGATTGAGAAATATTCATGTTACCAAAGGAGAAAGGATCTCGGTAGGGTCTAGAGTGGTGCCAGGAGTAGCTTCGGGCTAAGTGGGGGAGTCCCACCACCTGTAGTTAGGCTGTATGATTGTGTTCTCATGGGGTTGCGGATTGTCGGCACATTGGCAAGTTAGTACACCTAAGGGAAAGGATTAGAATGGTAATTGTGCATAAGATTTGATGAATGTGTGCAAAAGTTGGTCCTATCGGACCAGGGTTAGGATTTGGAAGGTTCAGAATTTTTGCTTAATGCATATGCGAGTTCTAAGGGTAGTGACTCAGTCACGTGCTTCATTGAGAGGAGGTTCATGTGCTAGAAGATCCTTGGAGTTGATTGTATTCGGGGCCAGTCAGAGTGGGTGACTCTCAATAAGGGTTTCAGGCAACAGTATGATTAAGAGTCGAGCTTTTGCAGTATGATTTATGAGAAAAAAGGAAAAATAATTGGAGTGTTCTGTTTTATCTTAAGCGTGCAGGATAGTATTAGAGGAGTGAGACAGATAAACTCCGGATTGTATAAAGATTATCAGGAGGGTATGAGACGGGTTGCGGGATTTAGGCCGCACGATCTCTTGAATCAAGGTCACTCGGGATGATTAAAAGAAGATAGATTGATTAACCATGGTTGAAATGGCACATTTACGGTAGTGATCAGCTTCGTCAGTGTAATTAAATTATTCATGTGGTTTGGGCCGCTATGTGCGGGGCTTGTCGGCCGTCGTAATAGATTTCATGTGAGAGCATTCGAGTGCTATGGCCTGTCAGGTGTACGTGAATTCTAGAAGGGTTATGGTGGTTCAGACCACTACTTAAGGAATTGCATGTTGGGTGATTGTTAGAATTCATTTGAGTGTTGTTATTGTTCTCTTTAATTGAGGTAAGTAAAACGTTTCTATATGATGAAGTGTTCACCCTATTAGTGGTTTAGAGGTTATGATGGAATTCTTGGGCAATATCATATTGGCATGTTAGGTGCGGTAAGCAGTATGTGACTGGGAATAAGAATCAAGATTGCGGTTTGGCGTTAACAAGGATGTCATGAGCTCGGATGAGCAAGAAAAAAATTATTTAAAGTTCAAGGTAAGCTGGTGTTATCTTCAGTTTCACCTGAGATTGATATTCGGTGAGAGAGGCTTTGTACCCTGGTCATGGGTTCTTGATGTGTTTTGCGGCCTTAGTGTGGTCGGTGATATGGATGGGCAGACTTGTTACCTTGTGGAAGGTCTTGGGAGCGTGACCACGGGAAGATGGTATAAGTGTGACAGGTAGTCACTTGATTTATTGAAGATTTAGACCAAGTATAAAGAAGTGCAATATTGCTTATTTGAGAGTTTATGCCTGGAAGGCGTTCAGTTCATTTGGTTGTGGATGGTAGTGTGTTTGTCCCGGCTATGATGGTTGTTCTTGCGTATTATGAGAGGAAGTGGGTTAATATGGTCCCATGTAAAGCTATTAGCTTAGTTTGGTGCGAGCAAGGTAGACTCGGTGTTTGTGGATGGGTTTAAATATGATTACGGGCTCCATATGAGCCAGGCATGTTTAATTCAGTAGAGCGCTCTTAATGGAAATGTATTAGAACAACATATGTTGTTCCGTCTTCGTCAAATTAATGTCATACTCTGATTGTGTCGTGTTAGTTGTGAAACAGCTTGATAATTTCTTATGTGTTGACGTCCCGCGTAGTGGTGATGTTGTGTGAGCAGGATAGCTCTTGAGATCCAGAGTGTATATATATATATATATATATATGTATATATATCGTACCTCAGTTGTTCTTGAGTTTTGTAGCATATGGCCTTATAAGTCTCCACGGGATGGTATTATGCACTTAGCATGCTTGTGACTGATATTCGACAATGTGGAATAGTGAGCAATTCAGCTCTGTGTGTATTTCCTTATGTGAGTTTTATGATGGGATCGGGTGGTACGCCGCCACGAGTATGTTATTTGGATCGGGTTTCACCCCACAATTGTGTGATGATGAGTAAGGTTCCTATATTTATTTTTCTTATGTTTTACTTCCTATTTTCTAAGGAAAGTTCATATTAGTTGTGTGAGTTGAATAGTCCCTTCCTGAGTCATTTTTTATTTATCATGTTCGAGTTATGGCCTATTGGCGCGATGTGGTATCATGTGAGGTTCCTGGTCATCTTTGGGGTGATTTGTTGTCTGAACAGTTCATACTGGGTGAGACGAAATTTGTTTCGTAATGATGTGATGATTATAGTCAAGATGATATATTCAATCATTTGTTAACTCGGCAGTTGATTATGAATTTCTACACATCTCCTCTGTTGTGGTGGTAACACCATCATTATAGCAGGATGTATACATATATATATATATCATGAGGTGCATTGGGAGCATCAGATTCTTGGAATTTTGGCTATTAAGGTTCAGGGAGTGTCATTGTGGTCAGATGATGAGTTATGCGGTGCATGGTGCTGATTCAGCAAAGGTATGTAGTCATGTTATGGTATGTCGTGTGGTACTTGATACGATGTTTATATTGGAACTAGGCATGGCAGAGAATTTCAGGTGTTGGAACTGGATTCTAAGCCTATTATATGGATAAAGAAGAAATCTTCAGATTTGATCAAGCTAATGTACTCAACCGGGTTGTGGTAGCACGGGAAGGTTCTCGGGGTGTTAAACAGTCATTTCAAATAACTCCAGAGCAGTTCTTAGCACGTTCGAGGATGAACGTCTGTTTAAGTGGGGGAGAATGTAACGACCCGACCGGTCGTTTTGAGCTTTAGTGCGTCGTTCAATGGTTTAAAGTCGTGAGCAGATCCATTTGAGGTATTATGACTTGTAGGTATGGTCGGAATTGAATTTCGGAAAGTGTAGAGTTTGTTTGGAAAGAAAATTCTCATTTCAGGAGCCTTAAGTTGGAGAAATTGATTAAGATTGGAATTTTGAGTAAACGACCTCCCAATCAGGATTTGAAGGTTCCTGCATGTTCGTATGATGATGATTTTGGACTTGGGCGTATGTCCGGATCGAGTTTTGGATAATTTAGGAGCGTTTCGGCGTATATTATGGAAGACACTATTTTAGAAAAATTTCCTAAGTCTGGCTTAAAGCGCATTTCAGTGATATTGATGTCCGTTTGGGATTCCGAGCCTGGGAATAGCTCCATATGGTGATTCCGGAGTTGGGAGAGCGATCAGAAGTGAATTTTGATGTCCGTAGGTCATTTTGATGTCATTTGGATAAAGATAGAAATTTTAAGGTTTTTGAGAAATCCGCTCGGAAGTGGAAACTTTGATTTCAAGGTCGGAATGCGATTCCGAAGGTTGGAGCAGGTCCGTAATGTCGATTACGACTTGTGTGCAACATTTGGGGTCAATCGGAGGTGATTTGATGGGATTCAGAATCGGAGGTGGAAGTTTGAAATTTCAAGTTCATAAAGTTTGAATTTTGGTGTGATTCGTGATTTCGGCGTTGTTTGATGTGATTTGAAGCATCGACCAAGTTTGTGGGATGTTATGGGACTTAGTCGTGTGATTGGACGGCATCTCGGGGGCCTTGGGTGTGCTTCGGGGTGGTTTCAGACCATTTTTCCCCAACCTGTTGCTGCTGTTTGCTGGTGTCACTGGTAAGCTATGCGATCGCGGAGAAGGAATTTTAGCGGCTGGAATTTTATCTTGTGCAATCGCAGTGGTAGTTGTGTGATCGCACAATAGGAAAAATTGAGGCTACAGGGAATTTCCCTATGCGACCGCAGGGATTGTTGTGCGGTCGCACAATGGTGTGTTTGGGGGCTTCTGGGACCTGGCCTGTGCGACCGCGGGGGAGGGCATGCGAACGCACAGGAGGAAATCTGGTGCAGCATATTTGGCCTATGCGATCGCATAGAGGGATTTTTTTGGAAGTGTTTTAAAAATGGGAATTGGGCCCTTTCTTCATTTTCACTTGATGTGGACGATTTTGGAGGAGCTTCAAGAGAGGGTTTTCAGCAAGGATCACAAGGTAAGTAATTCCTTCATGTTTCTCATTTAAATACAAGGTTATTACATGGAATTATACATGAAAATTTTGGAAAAATTTGGAAAATATTGAAGAAAACATAGAAATGGTATTTTAGATTTATACCACGGATTTGAGCATGGAGTTTGGAGTATATTGTATATTTGAACTAGTAAAGCTATGGGTAGAATATATCTTCGAGAAATTTTGGATTTTGGGCATGTGGGCCCGAGGGCATTTTGGTCAATTCACCAAGAGGAGTTGGGAAATGTCATTATTTGAATTGTTAGCGAATATTAGAGTATATTTTCATTGGTTTCTCGTTATTTGGATAGTTTTGGGGCGTTGTGCATCCATTGGAGTCGTTGTAAGGGCTTGGAAGTCGTTTATGGAATTTCATAACGAGGTAAGTCTCCTTTCTAACTTTGTGAGGGGGAATTGTTCCCCTAGATGAACTAATTAAGTATGTGCTACTATCTGCGGGGGCTACGTACGCATAAGGTGACGGGAGTCCGTGCGTATCTACTATTATGCCATGTCCGGTAGTCTAGGACCCACTAGCATGTCTTACCTATTGTACTTGTGATCTTGCCAGTAATATTAGACCACTAATATAATCGAAATAGTAATTGAATAACTAAGAAGACTAGAGTTCATTTTCTTAATCAGCTAGAAAGATAATTGATTTCCCCTGTGGATAATTTTATACCCGATAAGGTTATAGTATTGAATATTATTAAACTTGGCAAATAATTTTCAAAACAAAGATTATTTTTCGTGTTCCTTTAAGATGATTTTATCATTTCCCGAGGAAACATTTTTCTTGATAAAAATGCGGAATTGTTATGTGAATACGTGTACATAAGAGCACATGTGTCGCAAGTATGATTCGCGAGAAGGTTAGCCTTATTATTATTATGTTGACCGCGACGCATGATTGATTCGCGAGCGTGGATAATAGATGCATCTATGGTTCGGGCCGTTCGACCCTCGGTAGTGCACATTTCATGTTTATGTTGGTTTGGGCCGTCGACCCTCGGCATTGCTTGCGCATGATATTTAATGCGTATTTGTTGTGATTTATACATATTTATCGGCCTAAGAAAGTGTTAAATGTCCAGTTATGAGGAAGAAGAATTTATGTGCAAAAATGTGAAATAAGTCGGATATTTCTTATCCCTGATTATAATTTAAATTGTCAACTGAAATGAGGAAGATTTAAAGTTTTAAACGTGGAAGGAGTTAATATTATTTATTGTTGATTTTAATAAATTTCTTATGACATTCATGCTTAGTGTCTCAGTTCATTATACTAAATCGACCTCTAGCAAGTGTCTAATTTGACCTCTCGCCACTACCTCTCTAAGGTTAGGGTGGCGACTTACTGAGTACATGCTGTTTTCGTACACATGCTACACTTGCTGTGCATTTTTATTGCACGTGTACTTTCATAGCGAGGAGGCTGGTTTGGAGACTTAGGAGAGTTGCATCATCTGGAGGCGATCCGAAGCTGACAAAGTCTCTCTCATATTGTATTCGTTTTATTTTAATTTCGTTGTCCAATTGTATTTCGGACAAGCTTTGTAGAATTTATAAAATTCTTAGAGCTCATGTACTTGTGACACCGGGTTCTGGGAAGTGTTTGGGATTTACTGTAATAAATCAAAAATTGTTTACCTGTCGTATTTACTTAAATGTAATTTTTGTTCAGTTATTATGTAATAAAGTGAAAGGTAGTGATTTCAAAAAAATGTTAAAATAGGAATCTATTTCATCTAATTAAAGATTGGCTTGCCTGACGATGGCGTTCGGCGCCATCACGACTTTATGGATTTTTGGTCGTGACAATAATACAGGGATTAAACAATTGACGGGATTATTTTGATGAATATATTTTTATTGGAGAAAAAAAAATGGGATATACGGGATATAATATATATATATATGTCTTTGGTGTTACTACATAAGTTGGGACAAACTTTTATTTTCAATTTTAATTTTAGATTTTTTGAAAGACTTTGGGGGAAGAGCCTTGGAGAAGGCATCTTTTCCATTTTAATGTTTATCACAGGATTACTTAATACCGGGATTATTATCCTACCCTCATTGTAGGATAGAATAATACCCAAATATGGGATCAATTAATCCCGTAATTTCTAATTCTGGATTCAAAAAGTCAACCATTTGCATCTAATTTAGGGATTATTATTTCTTATCTCACATAAGAAATAACCCCTTTGTATGTCATGATATTTTTATATGATGGTAAAAACGTGTCATTAAAGGTAAAATAATAAGTTTAAAGTTAATGAAGTTCATAATATAGTTAATTGTCATCCCATTTCTAAAGAATAAAAAAGAGTATCATACAAAATGAAACAGAAGGATTATGACTAAAAATAATATATGTATGTATATGATTTAACAATATCTCTGTTGTTTATACCTCCCAATTTCTTTCGTAGAATATATTAGTTGGTGGAAAAAATACTGGGGCAGCTGCAATAGTTTGGGGAATGACAGCCTTGACAAAGAACCCAAAACCCATGAAACAACTTGGGTAGAAAATTAGAGAATCAGTTGGGTAGAAAGTCATGGTGAATGAAGATGATATCCAAAACCTCCCTTATCTCAAAGCAATGATAAAGGAGACATTCAGATTTTATCCACCAGTTCCACTCCTAGTGCCAAGAGAAACAATGCACAAGTCCATATTAGAAAGGTATGAAATTCAACCAAAAACTATTATTCATGTTAATTTTTGGAGTATCGTGAGGGATCCTGAAAATTGGGAAAATCCAGAAGAATTTATACTAGAGAGATTGTTGAATTGAAACATTGATTTTAAGGGCCAAGAGTTTGAGTTTCTTCCATTTGGAGCCAGGATGAGAGGTTGCCTAGGTATTGCACTTGTGTTACAACTTTGGAGCTTTTACTTTCCAATCATTAAAATGGGAGTTGCTTTGTGAGATGAACATACAACACATTGATTAGATGTTTTGCCTGGACTTACAATGCTTACGAAAAAATGCTCTTTGCTTTGTTCCCCGTAATTATTTCTAGACTACACCTATTACTTATTAAGTTTTTTTCACTTTTTCCTATTTAATTAGGCCAAAATAAAAGAAACACCTTTCCCACTTGTCGACGCGTGATAAAGGTGATGTATACGAACTGTGGAAGTAAAGATGGCAAGTGGAGCGGGGCGGTTGTGGAGCAAACAAGCATATACCAACAAAAATTTCAACTCGCCCCCCGTAGCATAATTTGCCGTTTCAGTCCGCCCCGCCCCGCATATTTTTTTTTCTTTTTCTGTTTTCTTTCCTATAATGAATGCTCTGCCAAATTGAAGAAAAACTCAAGAAGCCACATAGCAAATCGAACTTTTTTTTTCGGTGCAAATTGTAAGAAGTAGATGGATATTCAAATGAGTTAAAAAGTACGAAAAGAAAAGACTTCGAACCAAAACTTTATTTAAGTACTGTTAATGATGCTTTTCCATATCCACTCATTAAATTTCTTTCACAATGTTAGGATAAACGAGTTAATTGTAAAAAAAAAATATTGCTCTGCAAATGAATTTGGAAAAGATGTTTTATTTAATTCTCCTATATGGAAAAGGTACAAGTGTACTCTCAGTCAAAGAAAAAGAAGTAAGCAGTTAATTGTAATTCTTATAAAATAATATTTTTTAGAAAAGTAAACAGAAATATTCAACTTTATGATTGTGCCAATGAGTTTGTGACTGACATAGAGTATAGAGACTGGACAAACATCGTTTTAGGTCTTCATTTCAAAAGACATAAATGTATTGGTAAAAAAAGAGTTTCACACGCAAGCCAACTTTTGATAATTCAGCTACTCACGTGGGCACGGGAAAACACGATAGATGGAAATAACTCTTTGAAGAGGTACGGTACAAAGAGACATGGTTCAGTAAACCCACGAACTTATCAGCCACGGGAAGTCCAATTTGATCAAAACGGGAGAGAGGCACAGTCAGAATGAATCTAGACAAAACTACAGGCAGATTCACAAACCCACAATTGATTACTCGAACGTTATGTAACTTAACCCCTATTTACCGTTATCCTTTGTAACGCCTTATTAATGTCATAATTAGTCATTAATGAGTAACCATAGCAGCAGTCGTACGTTATAAGAATATCATATATAAGGGAGGGGAATACAGCTTGTAAAGGCATCTGATTCCTCAAAATACAATCAACTTCGATCTTATATTTCTGTAATATTGTCTATTATTCATTTTTTTATTATCTCGATTATCAGTAACCCGTATTCATCTTAAAAATAAGCTTTAGTCAAAGGGTATAATTCTTTGGTTAAACAAATTGGTTCCGTTACCAGGAATCTGATAATCTTTGTTTAATTTCCAAGTGATATCCTTTGAATTATGTCAAACCCTAACGACAACAGCCGGCAAAGAAGTAGAACCCCAATTCCATCACCTTCAGGAACCCCACGTGGTTCAAGCGAACAATCCCCAGAAAGATCCAATAAAAACCATGGTAATAATGATCAAACTATGGAACAAGATCATGTAAAGCAAATGATTGTATAGTATGTGAGCCAAGCATTGCAGGAATTTGCGAGAGGATTACCATCAGCGTCGCCTACACCGCCAATGCCACCCCCCAATAATATCATCACCATGGAAAATATTCATTCTGGGTTGGCAAACTCAGGAAGAGGAGATACTCCTAATGAATCACTCGAAACGAGACTAGGTATATCTAATAACTTAGAATTACAAAATTTACTATTAACCATGCCGAAACAGATGAAGGAGCAAAACGATTGCATGAAACAAATTCCTAGTGTACCACATGTTATCAAAGGCATCGATGTTGATAGATATTCTCAACAGTCGTGGAAGCCTAGTGCGACACCTTTGCCTATACCCAAGAAGCTTAAAATGCCCGACGTTCCCAAATATGATGGAACAACTGACCCACGTGACCATGTGACTGCTTTCACAACTGGGGTAAAAGGAAACTACATAACGAAACAAGAGATTGAATCAGTCCTTGTAAAAAAAGTTGGGGAAACACTTATCAAATGGGCTCTAACCTGGTATTCTCTTCTACCTGAAAATTCTATTGACTCTTTTGCTGAGCTTGCAGATTCATTTATAAGAGCACACTCTGGTGCACAAAAAGTTTAGAAGAGAATGGAAGACATATTCAAAATATAACAAGGAGACACGGAACTACTCTGTGAGTTTGTTGATAGGTTTAAACGAGAAAGAAGGCAGTTACCCAGGGTGCCTGATAATTGGGCAGCCATGGCATTTGCAAGCAATCTGAATCATGGAATGATGTACATAACAGGTACAGTACTAAACTCAGAATAGAAGAACATATCATTTCTCCTTCGAAAGTGAGGATCATTCCAGATCCAAAAGACCTGAATCAGATAGAAGGTCAGGTAAAAACAGGTACGATCTTTACTTAGGACCATCAGGACACGCTATCCGCCCCAGGTTCGAAAACACTAGGTCAAACTATAGACTAGAAGGAAGAGATGTAATCTCATCCTCATCTAGATATAGAAAAGATCAAGATGAACGACCTAGAGGTAGTACTCAAATTGAGGATCATACCTTTAATGTAAGTACTACTGAACTTGTCTCAATATTGAAGAACATGAGAGACAAGGTCAGATGGCCCAAAGAGATACGGTCAAATCCAAGTAGAAGAAACCCATATCACTGGTGTGAATTTTACAATGATAATGGGCATATAACAGAGGAAAAGAGGTAAATCCCGCTCAAATTAAAGCCATAGAGGAAATACCTGATGTTTTAACAAATAAAAAGGAGGTTAAAAAATTGACGGGAAGAATAGCAGCTTTGGGGAGGTTTATTTCTAGATCGTCCGAAAAAAATTTTAAATTCTTCTCAGTTCTCAAAAAATAGAATCAGTTCGAATGGACTGAAGAATGTCAGTAAGCCCTCAAGAACATGAAGATTTATCTATCGAAACCACCACTGCTTTCAAAACCAAAAGAAGGGGAAATATTGTACATCTACCTGGCTGTCTCAGAAAATGATGTAAGTGCAGTATTGGTAAGAGAAGAAAAAGGTAAACAATCACCTATCTATTATGTAAGTAAAAGTTTGCTAGATGCTGAGACTAGATATCCACATCTGAAAAAGTTAGCTTTAGCTTTAATAATGCCATATGGAAAATTACGACCCTATTCTCAATGCCATCCAATCACTGTGGTGACTTCATATCCTTTAAGAAATATTCTTCATGAACAAGAGTTATCAGGAAGATTAGCTAAGTGGGCCATAGAACTAAGTGAGAATGAGATAATTTATCAGCGTAGGACTGCAATTAAGTCTCAAATACTAGCTGATTTTGTTGCTGACTTTAGTAACGACATTGTATCTAAAGTAGATAAAGAGTTACAGCTCTTTAACGGTGTTAATCCCAGCCTGTGGCCTTTGTTCACTGATGGTTCTTAAAATATAAAAGGAGCTGGCATAGGCATAGACTTAATATCACCCACAGGTGAAAATACACCACAAGCTATAGTGTGTTAACCTATCACTAACAATGAAGCAAAGTACGAAGTTGTTATAGCAGGGCTTGAACTTGCACGAGAGCTCTCAATCGAGCAAATTGGGATCAACAGCGACTCCCAACTGGTAGTAAATCAAATACAGGGGACTTACATCGCTCGAGAAACTAGAATGCAACAATATCTAGAAAAAGCACGAGAGCTCGTGAAACAATTCAAAACATGGAAGGTAGTGCAAATACCTAGAGAGGAAAATGCGGAGGCAGATGCATTAACTAACCTCGCTTCAGTCACGGAAGTAACGAACACAGACAGTACAATTGTTGTTCAACTATTTCATTCAACAATAGACTAGGACAGGAATGAGGTAACTTTCAACAACCTAACCTGGGACTGGAGAAACGAAATTCTTAATTTTTTGCAGAATGGCACCATACCTGAAGACAGGAAAGTTGCTCAAGTACTACACCGCAAAGCTGCACGGTACTGCCTTATTTACAACTTACTTTATCTCAAGATGTTCGGAGGACCGCTAGCTAAATGCCTTGGGGCTAACCAAATGGAATTTGTGATGAACGAAGTCCACGTAGGACACTGTGGAAATCACTCAGGGGCAAGATCCTTATTGAAAACACTAATCAAAGCCGGATACTATTGGCCTAAGATAGAAGATGAAACTGAGAATTTCATATCCAAATGTGACAGATGCCAAAGGTTTTCCAATAACATGCGTCGACCAGTGGAATTATTACATCCAGTAATATCCACATGGCCTTTCATGAAATGGGGTATGGATATAGTAGGACCTTTACCCACAGCTAAAGGACAGGTATGATTTTTACTCATACTAACCGACTATTTTAAAAACTGGGTAGAGGTAGAGTTGTTCAAACAAGTGAGAGAAAAGGAAGCTAAAAGCTTCTTATGGCTAAACATAATATGCCACTTAGTAATACCAAAGGAAATCGTGTGTGACAATGGCCCACAATTCGTAGGCTCACAAATCACCGAATGCTTCCAAAGTTGGCAAATCAAGCGGATCACTTCAACGCCGTACCACCCCATGGCTAATGGTCAATCTGAATAAAAGAATAAGGTCATCATCAATAATCCAAAGGAACGGCTATGTAAAGCCAAAGGAAACTGGCCTGATGAATTACCAGCGGTACTATGGCATACAGAACAACCTAAAAAATAGCCAGGGGAAAACTCCGTTCGCACTTGTTTATGGCTCAGAAGACTTAATTACCTGTGGAGATTGGCGAACCAAACATAAGGTTCTCAACAGCCACGGAAGGTGAAAACGACGATGAACTAAGGATCAACCTGGACCTGCTCGAACCACGGAGAGAAGCAACATTGATACAAATGTCAACTAAAAAACAAATCATAGAGCGTTATTACAACCGTAAAGCTCATATCAGGTACTTTAAAAGTGGGGACTTCGTCCTTAAAAAAGTCTTTCAATCAACAAAAGAAGCAGGTGTAGGAAAGCTAAATCCAAACTGGGAAGGACCTTACAAAATCCGAGGGATTGCTGGAAAAGGCGCCTATGAGTTGGAAGCTATGGACGACAAAGTTCTACCAAAAAGCTGGAATGCCATGCATCTACAGAAGTATTACTTCTAAAAAGAAAAGAATACCCTCCGTCAAGTATCATACGTGTGATGACCATCACCTATTTTATTACCTATTACGTACTTTCGAGGCCTTGAAAACCTCATTTGTAGTTGCCTCGATTTTCGTGCACAGTCCGGGCACGTAATTGGTAAACTTATATATGAAATTCTATGAAAAATTCTATGACTTGATATTAAAATGAATAAATTTGACTACGATCAACATTATGGGTAAACGGACTCAGACCCGTGATTTGACGGTCCCGGATGGTCCGTAGGAAAATATGGGACTTGGGCGTATGCCCAGAATCAGGTCCCAAGCCCGATAAATGAATTTTTGAGTGAAATTGTTTTATGAAAATATTTAAGGAAATTCAAAATGAAATCTGATTAGAATGTGATGGTATCGGGCCCGTATTTTTGCTTCGGTGCCCGGTACAAGTCTTATATATGGTTTAAGCTCTTTCTGTAAAGTTTGGTTGAAAACGGATTTCGTTTGACGTGTTTCGGACTTGAAATGGGAAATTTGATGTTTTATGAAAATTGATAGAATTTATAGATTTTGAGGTTTAATTCGATGTATATGATATTATATTGGCGATTGGATCGCACAGTTAAGTTATAGGATGTTGTTGAGTCAGTGCATGTGATTTCTTAGGAGCTCCGAGGGCTTGGGAGTGTTTCTGGCTACCATCGGTTGAGGATTAGGGCATCCGATGTCCCTAAGACAGCATTCCACACTCGGTACGGGCATTACGAGTTTCTAGTCATGTCGTTTCGGTTGACAACTGCACCAACATCTTTTATGGATTTGCTGAACCGAGTGTTCAGGCCTTATTTGGACTCATTCGTGATAGTATTCATTGATGATATATTGATATACTCCCGCAGCCAGGAGGAGTACAAGCAGCATCTAAGAGTGGTTCTTTAGACTCTAAAGGACAGTTAGCTATATGAAAAGTTTTCGAAGTGTGAGTTCTGGTCGAGTTCAGTTGCATTCCTGGGTCATGTTGTGTCAGCAGAGGGTATTCAGGTTAACTCAATGAAGATTGAGGCAGTCAAGAACTGGCCTAGACCAGCATCAGCTACAGAGACTCGGAGTTTCTTGGGATTGGCGGGCTATGATCGTTTGTTCGTGGAGGGGTTCTCATCTATTGCAGCCCCGATGACCAAGTTGAACCAGAAGGGTGCCCAGTTCAGATGGTCGGATTAGTGCGAGGCGAGCTTTCAAACGCTCAAGGCAGCTCTGACTATTGCACCGATATTGGTTTTGCCCACAGGTTCAGGGCCTTATGCGGTCTATTGTGATGCTTCCCGTATTGGGCTTGGTGGAGTATTGATGCAAGATGTCAAGGTCATAACTTATGATTCGAGGCACTTGAAGATTCATGAGATGAACTATAGTGCATGATTTGGAGTTGGCAGCTATTGTCCACGCATTGAAGATTTGGAGGCACTATCTGTATGGCGTGGCGTGTGAGGTGTTCATGGATCATAAGAGTCTTCAGTACTTGTTCAAGCAAAAGGAATTTAATTTGAGGCAGAGGAGATGGTTGTAGTTGTTGAAGGATTATGATATTACCATCTTATATCACCCGGGGAAGGACAATGTAGTGGCCGATGCTTTGAGTAGGAAGTCAGCTAGCATGGGCAGTCTTACTTTTATTCCGGCCAGTTAGAGGCCGCTTGCTTTGGATGTTCAGGCTTTGGCCAATTGATTTGTGAGGTTGGATATTTCTGAGCCTAGTCGAGTGTTGGCTTGTACGTTCCCTCGTTCTTCATTATTGGAGTGTATCCGTGATCGGCATTTTGATGATCCACATTTGTGTGTCCTTAGAGACACGGTGCAGAGTGCAGGCGCCAAGCAGGTGACCTTAGATGATGATTTTGTCTTGAGATTGCTGGGGCGAGTTTGTGTACCCAGTGTTGATGGGATTTGAGAGTTGATTTTAGAGGAGGCTCATAGTTCCTGGTACTCTATTCATCCGGGTGTCGCGAAGATGTATCAAGATTTGCGGCAGCATTATATGGCGTAGAATTAAGAAGGATATTGTGGCATATGTGGCGAGCTGTTTGACTTGTAAACAGGTTAAATATGAGCATCAGAGGCCTGGTGGTTTATTTCAGAGGATTGAGCTTCCCGAGTGGAAGTGGGAGAGGATCACTATGGACTTCGGTACTGGACTTCCGTTGACCCGGAAGAAGTTCGATGCAGTTTGGGTCATTGTTGATAGGCTGACCAAGTCAGCGCATTTTATTCCTGTGGTAGTCTCCTATTAATCCGAGAGGTTAGCTGAGATCTATATCCGGGAGATCGTTGGCCTTCGTGGTGTGCCGGAATCCATCATTTCGGACCGGAGCACGGAATTTACCTCGCATTTCTGGGGAGCAGTTCAGCGAGAGTTAGGCACCCAGGTGGATTTTAGCACAACATTTGATCCTCAGACGGATAGGCAGTCTGAGCGGACTATTCAGATATTGGAGGATATGCTTCGAGCTTGTGTTATTGACTTTGGAGGATCAGGAGATCAGTTCTTGCCTTTAGCAGAGTTTCCCTACAACAACAACTACCAGTCGAGTATCTAGATGGCTCCTTATGATGATTTATATGGTAGACCGTGTCGATCTTCGGTTGGATGGTTTGAGCCGGGAGAGGCTCGGTTGTTGGGCACAGTTTTGGTTCAGGAGGCCTTGGACAAGGTCAGGATCATTCAGGATAGGCTTCGTATAGCTCAGTCCAGGAAAAAAAGTTATGCAGATCGTAAGGTTCGAGATGTGTCTTTCATGGTGGGTGAGCGAGTATTGCTCCGAGTGTCGCCTATGAAGGGCGTGATGAGATTTTGGAAGAAGGGCAAGCTTAGCCCTAGATTTATTCTCCCGTTTGAGATTCTTGATCGAGTGGGTTAGGTGGCTTATAGACTTGCATTGCCACCTAGCTTATCAGCCGTACATCCAGTTTTTCATGTGTCCATGCTTCGGAGCTATCACGGCAATCTAGCCCACGTGCTAGATTTCAGTACTGTACAGTTGTACAAGGACATAGCTTATGAGGAGGAGCCAATAGCTATTTTTGACCGGCAGATTCGTTAGTTGAGATCCAAGAGTTTCCCTTCTGTTCGTGTTCAGTGAAGAGGTCAGCCTCCTAAGGCATCGACCTTGGAGTCGGAGTCCAATATGTGGAGCCGTTACCCTCATTTATTTCCCGACTCAGGTACTTCCTTCATCACCTATTTTATTACCTATTTCTGTTCTTCTGAGGCCTTGAAAACCTCATTTGTAGTTACCTCGATTTGCATGCACAGCCCCGGCGCGTAGCCGGACAAATTAAATATGAAATTCTTTGAAAAATGCTAAGACTTGATATTAAAATGAATAAATTTTACTACGGTCAACATTTTGGGTAAACGGATCCGGACCCGGACCCGTGATTTGACGGTCCCAGAGGGTCCGTAAGAAAATATGGGACTTGGGCGTATGCCCGGAATCGAATTCCGAGGTCCCAAGACCGAGAAATGAATTTTTGAGTGAAATTGTTTTCTGAAAATATTTAAGGAAATTGAAAATGAAATATGATTAGAAAGTGATGGTATCGGGCCCGTATTTTGGTTCAGGTGCTCGGTACAGGTTTTATATATGGTTTAAGCGCTTTCTGTAAAGCTTGGTTGAAAACAGATTTCGTTTGACGTATTTCAGACTTGAAATGGGAAATTTCATGTTTTATGAAATTTGATAGAATTTATGGATTTTGAGGTTTAATTCGATGTATATAATGTTATATTAACGATTGGATCGCACGGTTAAGTTCTTAGGATGTTGTTGAGTCAGTGCATGTGATTTGTTAGGAGCCCCGAGGGCTCGGGAGTGTTTTGTAGGTGTATCGGAGTGATTTTGAACATAGGAATATTGCTCGTTTTTGCTTCAGCTGTTGTAGGTCCCCTTTGTTATTCGCGATCGCGAAGTCTCTTCCGTGTTCGCGAAGCTTTAAGTTTTCCTTCATCGCGTTCGCCTCCCTTCCCTCGCGATCGCGTAGGGTTAATTGACCCTGAGGGCCTAGCCATCTTTTGCTCTTCGCGTTCGCGTACAGTTGACCGCGATCGCGTAGCTTTACAGGTCTCCTTCATCGCGTTCGCGTGACGTCTCACGCGTTCGCGTAAGTCAACTTCTGGACCCCAATTTTTTACTCTTCGCGATCGCGTCCTCCCTTCAGTGATCGCGATGGTCTGTCCAGTCTACCCTTTGCGAACGCGACCTCCCTTCCGCGATCGTGAAGGGAAATTTTTCCCGGTGGTATATAAATATTTCTAGAACCAGTAGCTACAGGATTTTTATAGAGAATAACAAACTTCTTCTTCTCCAAATCCCTTAGGCATCCATTGAATCCATCCCTCACAAAACTTCTTGGGTTAGTAAATTTTAACTCATTTCCTTCATTTTTCATCTATAATAAATGAATTCCTACACCTAAAACATGCAAATTAGAGTAGAAAATCTGGAATTTGGGTAGAGTTAGGCCCTTTTGAATTTTCTTGATTACGACCTCATTTTGGTGTCGAATTTGAAAATAAATTATAAATTCGGGCTTGTCGGTGAATGTGTGCCATGGTTTTGGTCCGAGCCTTGTGTTTGGACCAAGCGGGCCCGGGGTCGAATTTTGATAATTTTGGAGGAATGCTAGGAAATGGATAATTAGGCCATGTAATTGCATCATTGAATCTTTATTGATATACTTGAGTCGATTATGTCTAGATAATACCATTCTGGAGCCGAATTCTAAAAGAAAAGGCGGTGTTAGAGGGTTAATTGCTATAGTTTTGACCCGAGGTAAGTGTTTGGCTTAACATTAGCTTGAGGGAATAGGATTTGTGTATTATTTGCTATTTTCTAATTGTCAAATACGATGTATAGGAATGGTGACGAGTATCTATACATTGGTGTCTAGCATGACCGTGAGTCCCTATATTGTGAATATTCCGGTTTTGTTATAATTTCTATGCTTAATTGATGATCTCTATGTGATGTAAATAGTCATGTGAAGGAAATTGAAATCTTTAAACATCCTTGGAGCATTGGCTCAAGTTGTGAAACGAATAATGAAGATATGTGAGGTAATTACATCTTTCGAGCATTGGCTCAAGTTGTGAAACGAATAATGAAGATATATGAGGTAATTACATCTTTGGAGCATTGTCTCAAATTGTGAAAACGCATAATGAAGATATATGAGATAATTACATCCTCTGGGACATTGGCTCAAGCAATAGAATAAATCATGGAAGTGAAAGTGAAAGAAAGAGAAAGAGTTGTTGAAATATACCCTTGTCAGGTCATCATTGTGTAGTTCCCTTGTCGAGATTTGATTGTTTAATTGATGTTCCCTTGCCGGGATTTGATTGTTTAATTGATGTTCCCTTGACGGGATTTCTTGTTTTACTCTGTTTATTTCCTTGCCCTTGTTTGTGATTGTTGTTTGGGTAAGGAAGAGTGTTAAAGCATGAAGGGTGATGCCGTGCCATGTTTTATATTTATTATGCACAAGGGGACATTCCGTGCCATGTTTATATTGTTATTATGCACGAGGGGGCATTCCGTGCCATGTTTATATTGATATTAGGCACGAGGGGAAATTTCGTGCCATGTTTATATTGATATTATGCACGAGGGGACATTCCGTGCCAGGTTTATATTGTCATTATGCATGAGGGGACATTTCGTGCCATGTTTATATTGATATTATGCACGATGGGACATTATGTGCCATGTTTATATTGTTATTATGCATGAGGCGACATTCCGTGCCATGTTTATATTGTTATTATGCACGAGGGGACATTCTGTGCCATATTTATATTGATTATGAACGAGGGGACATTTCGTGCCGTGTTTTACATGGTTATTATGCACGATGGAACATGACGTGCCGCATCTCTCACTGTGTTGTCATTTTCCGAGATCATTTTCAGATATTTCAGACTGTTGTTTCCGTTTCTGTCATTTCAGTATTTGGTATCTCTTACCCCCAGCATGTTCTCCCTGTAATTGTATTCTTTTTTAGTTTATGCTATATTATTGAACTGCACATGTACATTTTGTTGTCGTGTCTTAGCCTTGTCACTACTTCCCCGAGGTTAGGCTCGTCACTTACTCAGTACATGGGGATGGTTGTGCGGATGCTACACCTGCACTTATTTATGTTGTGCAGATTGCGTAGTCGGACCCGAAGGACATCATTACTGGGAGTGTCTTCCAGCTTATAATAGAGGCTTCAAGGTATACCCGCTAGCGTTCGTGGGCCTTGGCGTCTCTTTCATCCCCATTGTCTTCGATTATGTCTTATTTTTCCTCTAGTTTAAGAGGCAGACATGTATTTCCTTTCTGACTTGTATTTAGCACTCTTGTATACAGTTCATGAGTTTGTGACTCAAGATTTTGGGAAAGTTTACGCGTTGTGGTATTCTGTTATCCTTATTTAGCTTGAGACCGTATTTATTCCGATGATTAATTGCAAATTATTTTATCTTATTCTGTGAAATTGAGATTATTATGTTAGTTTATCTATGTACGTTGTCTTGTCTAGCGGGTTCAACGTTAGACGCCATCCCGGCCCGATGGTGGGATTTCGGGGCGTGACAACACGTTTGATTTTATTTTGAACATTTAAAATTTTACTAACGTTTTTTGATGATAGGCCTGCAAAGACGCGAGGAAATAACACAATTCCCGGTCTAGGGTTACACTTTTTGATGGACGTTTTAAAAGGGGTTAGGCAGTCATTATCTAAAAAATTATATATCTTCGAGTCCGGAATGTTTTTCCTTTTCAGGAAAAGGACCACAAAGAAAGGAATAATCAAGTACTCTAGATTTCATTCTTCAAAGCTCAAACACTTGGGGAACTATACGGTATGGAAGGCTAATACGAATCAAAGAAGACTATCAGAAAGCCAAAAGCTCGAGCCTAAAGACCCATCTACCCAATGAAGACAAGTGACACGAGCAGAATCGAAAAAAATCAAAAGAGCCATCCAAATAGAAAGCCCTGTGCTCGAATAAAACAGTTATGGATGAAAGATCTAAACCCTTGTATTTGTTCAAGAAACCCTTGTATTTGTTCAAGAAACTGTTATCAAATAAAAACAGTTACGAATAAGAAAACATTTCCCTCGTACTTATTAGAAAACTGTTACTAAACAGTTACAGGTAAAAACCCCAATCTTTATAAAAACTGTTACTAGTGAAAAGCAGTTATTTCCTTGTATTTATATCGAAAAACTGTTACCTATGAAAAACAGTTACGAAATACATGAGTTTACTAATTTGTTAAAAAAAAAAACAGTTGCAAGCGTGAGTTTTAGAAGATGACCAAACACATGTAAAATGTCATGGAAGTTCAAACAAAAACTTTCCTTGAAAACATTCTTAATCACGTGTAAAATTCCTATCACTCTATTGCATTATCATGAAGTTGCGACGTCTTCTTCATGTCGATTATAAAGGGCCCTCTTCATAAACTATGCCTATTACAAAAAGGCACACATTTAATATGCAACCGTACCTATTATAAAAAAGGTATGAGTAGTCTAAAGCATTCCACATGAAAAACTCGAAGGTAAAACTAAAACCTTGAAAAATAAAGCATGCAATTAAAGAGTGAAAAAGAAAACTCAACAAAAGTCGAACTGATATTATATATTAAAAAATGTCTAAAACTAAGTATTAACTTATACTTAGCCGTATAAGATTTTTATATTTACATTTTGGTGCCCCTAAGTTGTCATTTGGGGACTTAAAGGAAATCCAAATTTACCCGTGATGGGACTGGGGGTAACCACCAATTGATACAAAGAAAAAGAAAAAAAAGGGTAAACCAACTAGATCTTTTCAAAGAGAGGGGTTGACTTTAGAGGCAGAATAAACGGGAGCAACTGAGGATGAAGAGGCATGAGCCGCTGGAATCTCAGCATCAGGTGAAGAGAGGTTATGACCCTGTTGAGCCTTCTCCATGGCTTCCTTAGCTTTGACTATTTCAGCACTAAAGTCAAAACCCTCTTGACTCATCTCCATCAACGTGTCAAGGCGAGAATTCATATATGCCCAGCTCACATCGACAACATCCACCTCCTCCAAAACTTCATAATCTTGTGCCCACACTTGAAGTTAAGCTCTCAGCCCGTCCTTCTCCGCCTCCGCAGCTTCATAAGCGTCCCTTAATTGAACAATCGACTCCTCTAAAGCTTGACCTTTGTCTAAAGCCCTTCGAATATCTTCTTGAGTGCGAGTGAGTGATTGCACGAGCTCGCCTGAGTATTCTTCCTTCTGCCCCAGCAAGTTCTTTAAGTCTTTAATCTCTTCTGAGGCACGGGATAGCTTCTCCGCAAATAAAGACTCCAGAACACTCTTGTCTTTGTCACCTTGACTGCAAGAAGCCCGATCCACTGCTAGCTCTGCTGCCATAAGTCCCATATGATATTTCAAGGTACTCCTCTCTTCTTCTAAAGCGTCCATGTCAATCTTTAAGCTGTCATACTGTGCTTTTCAATTATCAACTTCTTCCTGCAACTCTCTTGTCTCTTGGTCTGTGTTTGAAATCCTCTTCCTAAGCTCCATGCCTATGAGGTTAATCTATAAGAAGTAAACCAGATAGATATGGTAAATTTCATATATGAGAGTGAAAGATGATAACTTACACAATACCTTCAAAGAAGTATGCACGACCTCATTTGCCCATGTAAGAGCATCGTGGCTAGATAGCTTTGCTTTCTCAGTGGGACCTATTAAAGGCTTGAGCCACACTTCAGGATCACCCGTCTTCTTGAAAAGGTTTCCCTCAACTGGAACCTCTATTACCACCTGCCGCATCTCTCTGCTGGAAGACCCTACTTCCATAACGAAAGGCATGGATGCAAGTATAGATGGAACAACAACATGCACGGAAGGTTGACGACCTGGAGAAGCCATGGGCAAAGGAGCAGTCACGGAAAGTTGAAGAGTTGAAGAAGTTACAGGTAGAGCAGCGGCAAAAGTTGAGATAGCCAAAGGAATAGAAGAAACTTCTTCTCTCAAAGAAGAAGGAGAGACAACAGACAAAGGGACGTCATCAGGAGTGAGATCAATACCACCGTGAATAGGGGAATGTGGAACATCATCAAAGATAGGGGGCTCAAGCACAGACACAGAAGGCAAGGTTGAGGCAGCAAGCTTGTCATCTAAAACCATTCGCCTACTTTGTGGCCTATGCACTAAAGCACCCTCTTCCTCTTCTTCCATGGAATGAGATTCACTAATCTTCCTCTTCGAGGAATATGAGCCAACGATAATTTCCTGGGCTTGAGCCAAGCACATCTTCGGGATAGAGGAAGCAGACACCCCACAGCAGAGAATCCTATTAAAAAGGGAAAAAAGTTAAACGACAGAAGGAAAAAAGACTCGAGTAAGGAAAGAAGCAAGAACAAAAGCTTCACTTACCGTGGGTCTTTACTTCCCAACTGTACCTCCCAGCGAGGTACTTCCAAGATATTTCTTTAGAAGGAGCAACAGATAACCCGCCCTGCCTCACATGTTGAAAATATTAATGGTAGCTCAAAAGGGAATGTCCAATATTTTGATTTGGAATTTTCTTTTCTGTGAAATATTATATTTCTATTTACTTATTATCTGGAAAATTATTTTACATTTAATAAAGTCAAACTAATCGTTGTTTAACAGTTAACTAGCCATTAAATAGCTGTTGGAGTATAAATATGGTGTTTGGAGAGCTAAAGACACACTTTCTAACACAACTTTCTAAATCTACTTCTTCCTCCTATACGCTGGGTTTCTTTGTAGAATTTTCTGCTAGTTCTGTTCCCAATTTAATAACTATATGTCACGACCCATATTTCCCTCCGCTGTTTACCGTGATGGAACTGATCACGCTCAACTATGTCTTGTAGAAGACTAAACGGGCGTTGCAAATATAATCCTGGGGTATTATGCCCAGAGTCGATCCCACAGGAAATTGACGTATCAAGCTAGCTGTTAAAATACTACTCAGTTGTCACATGATGTTATTTAAATTACTAATACTAAAGATTAACACTACAGATTAACTATGCTAAAGTATCAACAATTGTAATAAAAATCTAAGGTTATGGTTTCCCCCGCTGGTGAACTTACTTCTCGGATACTTCGTATTGCTTGATTAGTTATCTCTATAAATCATGAACACTCTATCTATCATAAATCTCTCTCAAGTAATTATGATAATTTACTAGACGCACTCTCTCAAGTTACGCTAGCTAGATTGCATTACAGTTCACTTAGATTGCACCCGAAGTATCGTTATCTCTAATCCAACCTCTAAACCCTCGGTTATGACTTTCGTCTATACTCTGGGAGTGGTGTTGTTCAAACAATTACCTAAATATGCACTCTCTCTCAAGTAGATACATAATAAATAGGCACAGCTAATTGAGGGCCCTTCAATCAACTACAACAAGAACGTAGTTGAACAAATAGAGTTTAATCAACCAATCAAAGCTATATTAATATCACAATAAGTTTATTCCCCAACGGGTTCTACCAAAAATTAGCTAAACATGTTCAAAAGAAACAAATCTAAAATAACTTTCATAATTAAACTATAAAGTAATGAATAAAATATGTACAAATTGATGTTTTGCCTTTGATCCACTCTAATCTCGAATCTCCTCTCGAATCTCCCCCGTGTAGTTGTGTTTTAGGAGTCTATTTATAGGTTTAGGGTGAACCCTAACCGTGTAGGAGACTTCTATTTCAATTAGAAAACACTTAAACCCGTCAAAACTCGATTTCTGGCCGACTGGGGACCCTGGCGTTTGGACCCAAACGCCTGGCTAACGCCAGGCTAGGGCTGGCGTTTCAGCCCAAACGCCTGGCTAACGCCAGGGTGGGGCTGGCGTTTCAGCCCAAACGCCTGGCTAACGCCAGGCAGGGTCAGTGTGTTTGGCTCTGTCGCCCGGCTATCGCCCGGGTGTCTCCTTTCGCGTATTTTTCGACGTATTTGCATCCTTTTAGCTCCGTTTCCATCTCCACTTCACCTACACATGAAATAAACTCCATTAAGCACATAACAAGTGTATTTTTATCATTAATGCGCATAAAATGTAAGGTATATCACATGTTAAACTATGCAATTTAGTCTCGCATCAAGACCCCACACTTAAACCTTTGCTCGTCCTCGAGCAATCAAACTACACTCATGTACACAACTTTATTAAGCAAATCTCTTAACATGTTATACCAAGAATATTTAAAACATTTCAAGCACAGATGTGTGACATCCTAGCCTTAATAGTCGACTCACATATACCATGTTTTATTCACAATCCACTCACTACTCTAACTTAGAGGTCGACAACATTACCTTTCCTTTCGTGAATCATGTGCCCTCACCATATCCAAGAGTTAGTTCCACACACAATGAAATTAATCAACATAGGAACTTGAGATATAAAGAATTCGCTCACTCTCAGAAATAATATTCATATGCCACAAAAGATGTACCATAGGCTTGCCCGTAGTGTACTACTCTACTAATCGAGCTCATTCAGTCTAGGATCATTTAGGACTTCTATTTGGTTGTAATGTAGGCTTCGGGAAGGGTAGGATAAATTTAGATATAAGAATGGCTACACCTCCCTAAGCACTTTAATATATATACCTTCATATTCAACCTCAAACTCAATATAGCCAAATTCCAGCTTCACAACGATTTTATTTCCCCATACTTCTTTAAGCACAATTATATTAAGAGTCACCACATATATTTTTCTTTCAACACAACACAAGTGTTCATTTATTTCTTTTTTTTTCTTTTTCTTCTTTTCTTCTTTTCTTCTTTTTCAAGTGACTATTATTATTTTTTTCAAACGTGCACCTTTCTCCTTATTTCAATTCTTCCCCTCACAAACCAACCTACCACCCCACACTTTAACTGTTTCATATTTCATACATTTCCAGTGCTTACTAGAGGTGACAAGGTTCAAATAGATGATCAATTCAAACAAAGGGGTATGTCCTGTAATGTGGTTTCCAAAGAAAAAGGATTATAGGCTCAAAGGGGTTAACTAATATACAAAACAATTAGGTGGGTAAAATATAGATAATTGGCTCAACAAAGAAATGCCTATATCA